>KK114133.1:68989-109924 GCA_000611955.2 Stegodyphus mimosarum | reverse complement strand
ATGAATTTTATGACTAAATACTCTGCAAGTGAACATTATAGAATACAAATCTGTTTCATTTTCTTTGGGAAGGCCTTAAAGACTATGTATTTATTTCTTAACTTAAAGTTTCGTTTCCTTCGTAGATTAGATCCTTTGGTCATCATCTTCACAGATTAGAATATCAGTTCATTGAAATATTTAATTAAAACTATAATATCAGCTCATTTCAAATATTTAATTAATGTAGCTAGAGTATCAGCTCATCTGAAATATTTAATTAAAACAACTTTAAGAGATATGTAAAGATTCAGCTATAAATAATGTGTATGATCAATAAAGAAATTCTAGTGTCTCGCTCACTTGTATCTGTACCTGTATAAATATGGTTTTTATCAATACTTCCACGTCTCCTCAAAATTTACTTGAAGTTTTGAGATACCCTGTATAAAAACAATAATGTACATAACTATATTTTATGCGTAAAAGCATATTCATATCATGAAACTTAATTTCATAAAATTGCTTCCAAAAGGTTTACATATTGCTAGTAGTCTGCATTTTTTCTGACACACACAAAAAAATACATGTTAGTATTTTTTTTTATTTTTCGTTTCGTGATTTCGTGTACATGAATTAAAGTAAATGATGAATTAAATATT
This sequence comes from Stegodyphus mimosarum, assembly GCA_000611955.2. Classification (NCBI taxonomy): domain Eukaryota; kingdom Metazoa; phylum Arthropoda; class Arachnida; order Araneae; family Eresidae; genus Stegodyphus; species Stegodyphus mimosarum. The sequence goes on along the minus strand of KK114133.1, from coordinate 109,283 downwards.
TCATGCGATATCGTTATTTAGTTCTTCTTTTCAAATTAGCGTAGCTTATTAGATTTTAAGCGAAGCATATCTTCATTATTTCAGAAGCTGAAGTATTTGATTCGCCAGTATAAAGAAAGGAAATAAACGCTAAACATTTAATGGAATACAACTGCAAAATATAAGCATTAAGAACTAAATTAAGATCTGAGAACTAATTCCACATAATACACCAGAAAATATTCCCATTGTCACTTACCAAAGGCAAACATTAATGTTAAATTACTGAAATAATTTGATGTTGGAAAATATATTTTTAAAAATATTAAAGGAAAAGAGAAAGAAATGCTGGCTTAGGGAAACGATTAAAGAGATATTTTCTCTGTCAGCTGTCTTATTCACTTTCTCTCTCAAAATCCTTTTCTCTTCAGAGCTTTTATTGTTAGCTTTGACAGCAAGCGAAATTTCCTCTCATTTCGAAGTATGTATAACGTGGAAGGCTGAACAGTTATATGACTTCTGTTTATTGAAGATAATAAGTAAGGTATTCATACCAGTGTGTAATCTCAACATTGGGAACATCAAATCATATCTTCCGCAAATTTAGGAGGCCGGTTCATAAATTATCTTATCAAAAGTGCCACTTAAAGAGGCACTCTTTGGTAGTAGTTCTTTGGTACAGGCAATGAGCTAAAAGAGCTGGTGGTTATATAGTTAATCACAAGAAATGCTTTCTCGAGAAATTTAAGTAATATTGATGATTTAACGCCCGCAACTGAACCGCACAGTACCTACCAATATTATTATCAAATGACACAACGGTTTTAATTTTTTGTGCATGATGCAACAAAATCTCACTTAACCTCACTTAGATCTCGCCGTTTCCAGATAGGAGATTTTTCCCGGGTAATTAAATATATATGTCTAGAATTCACTTGATTATGTTTTGTGATGCCATCTCTAGAAATTGCAGTACGCGAAGTTAGTTGGTCGTGTTTTTCGATCTATCGCCCACATTTAAATAAATAATGAAACGTACAAGTTATTTTAAAGTAAAACGCATACATACGAAATTAAAATGAAATTAAAATTTTAAATCTGGCTTTCCATTATACCATGAAAGCTATGAATTTCTTACTGCTGTAAGATACTTCAAATGGCTGCTTCCTCATAAAATTGTCATCGGAGTTTTAAAATTAGAAATGCATACGTGAAGCTGCATAGTATTATGTTCTGATATAGATTAACATTGCTCGGCACATCTTATTAAAATCCGCAGCCCTCAAATTATCTCAATGAAATCTACTCGTACAAAACAGTCTACTTCCACCTAAGTCTGCCTCTCCTTTTCATTAATTCTAACCTACACCGAGCGTACAATCAAATCCCAGATTTCATACATAGGCCAGGATGTCATAAAACAAGAAAAATCTTTGTTACTCGATGAACGAACTACGAATATGATCACAGGCTATGATGTGTGCCCCAGAGATGTGAAGAATATATCTTCATATCTACGTGTCCAGTATAGACGTAGATGTAAAGATATGTTCGTTACATCTTCCCAGGCAAGAGACAAAGTAAATATGTCGTTTTCTAAATATAAATGTTTTCTTAAAATCACGGGCATAACCTTCAAAGTTCATACATTGTGAAGTTTATGCGATAAGGAGTCATATTGGGAAGCCACTTGGGCATGAGACATGGCTTTACATACGAGAACGTTGTTATATTTTTTAATTTCATAGGCTTAAATTTCGAATATAAATTTTTAGATTTTCAAAAGTGCTGTTATGTTAATATTGTTGGTTAACTGGGTGCCGATTATGAAAGGTTTTTCTGTGGCCCTTAAATAAAAGTTCTCATAACCTTCACAGTAGCCTCACACTGTTTGAGTGATTCAGTCACAGTCTTACTTGACGGGATTCTTATCTCTGCTTTTGTGCCTGTAAACTTACTGCACTGACGAATGGTGGTTTCATAGTCTCTCATAAGGATATATCTTCTCTTATACAGATAACCCTTGTATGCTGTGCTAGAATTAATTAAGAAACCAGAGATTTCGTTTTAAAATCATCGAAACTGATATTACCGTTTACTAATCATGATTTTAGAAAAATTAAATTTATAAATCGTGACAATTTCTCTCGAAATGTTTGACGAATCTTTAATAAATATCGGTAAGAAATAAATATTATCTTGCAGCAGAGCAATCACAAATATGGTGACTTAAGTTTATTTTAATGCATAGTCTTTAATGCGTCACTTTCAAAATCGTTGCAGCCAAGTATTATCGCCTTGCATTATATTTAGGAAAATTAAATAATGAAGAATCTGCATGAATGTATCCATGTTTCCCTCATTGTGAAAAAGCAACGGCTTCTAGAGCCGTCAAATTTTGAATAATGTAGTCCTGCACTCAAACATGGGCATCTGAAAGCCCGAATTTTGAATTTTGAATTTGTTTATTTATTATCTATTTCATATTTTGTAAAACTTATACGAATTTTTTATTAACAAACTCAACCATTTCAAAGCGAGAAGGGGCAACACTGAACGGGAAAAAATATTTTTATCACCTGCGGGCGAGACTGTCTATCGGAAATTCTAAACATATGCTGTTTTCAGACATTGTGTGATTTTGTTGTTGAATATAATTTTCCGCGGCGTAAGCGCCAAGAATAATAAATAAATTCAACACACAGAACGTTAATAATAGAAAGAAAAAAAAGAGTTTTGCAAAGCCTTCTTAGTACGAAAACTGAACATTGATAAAATGAAATGAAAAAAAGGACAGAACGAAAAAAAAAAGTATGCCAACACTTAATGCTGCATCGGGACTAAATGTATACTGCTATACTGTTAAAATTTTTGTAATTTTGCTGTTAAACTGTGCAGGGTGTAAGTGCGAAGAAAATTATGCTTAGTAATAAAGCTAAAAGGATAAAAGAATGGGTTAGTAGAAGTGAATGTAACAGTAGACTTGTACACTGCGAGGTGTGCGATAGAGTAAAAAGCCTTAACAAAGCCTTTTGGGCCAACGTTAAAATGTGATTTTTTATTATTATTATTATTATTATTATTGCTGATTTTCATCGCCCAAGTTATTTAAGAAGCCGCATGAACAAAAGCAGTAATAATGGTAAATTTGGGGACAGCTAACTTAATATTGGGAAAAAATAATGGGTAGTAAAAAAATACCCAGTTTCATATTTGTAATCAGTATACGAAAAAAGACATAAAAATCAGAATAAATTAAATATTTTGCAACAGTATTTTTAACATGTATTGCAGTTCTAATCTTAATTAGCATGCGAAGTACATCATAATCAACACAAATTACCGCGATTTTTTCAGTAACTTATTACTTACATAATCAGTGTTGATCTGTGTAATGAACTTTTTATTTGGCTATGAGAAATCGCAGAAGGGCTATTTGCCTAAGGGAAGAGATGCTTTCATGGACAACATTATAAGGGAAACCGGCTCATATTCACGTTACACATAAGGAGCCACGAAAACCTACCAAGCAGCCAGGCCGTTCGCATCGGTTCGAAACCAAGACGAACTATAAGTATTCAACCGCTCAGCAACTGGTGAGGCTGATCTGCGTTATACTTCTAAATTGAATCAGTTTAATAAATACTTAAACCTCAGCGTGAATTACAGTGTTTTTAATGTGTAAGCTATGTTAATTCTCAGGCATAAAATCATTACTAGCTTGTGCTGTAATTCTGGTATGAATAAGCAAAGGGAGCACCTAAGAACCAACTTAAATTACAGTAAAAATTAATGCTAACTCGTTTTTTAATCTGTTGTACTAATTACAAAATTCAAGTCAATGATTTTTTCTATCACTTACGGTTCTTTTGCAAAATGAAATAAAATTTTCTTGTGTTTACCGTTATTATTGTTCTCCTTTGTGCGGTTACTTAAATATCTTAGGATGTGACTGTAATGATTGTTTTTAATAAATACACGGATGTATATGAAAATCAGCTTAAATTATATATTTAATAAAATAAGTGTTAATAAGTGTCATTACCATTTTTAAATCACTCTGGTTTGAAAATCAAAGCACTTACAATTTGAAAGTTAAATATCATATGGTTAAGGGCTTCAAGAAACTTTCAGAAAGGCAATTTCTGTTCAATATTAAAATATTGGCAAGAAAACGTGAAGTCACGTAAGAAATAGAAACACTAGACTCGAGACATTTCTAACATCGATATTGCTGTTATATTTAACTAATTCTGTCTTATAATAATCTTCCATTGTAACGGAAAATTAAATTTGCGTTAAGATTAAGACACAAGAAAGAAAATTATAAAGCTGTTATCAAAATGTCACCGATATTCGCAACACATCAGTGAAGCGCATTTTATTGAAAAGCGTAGGAATATAAATTGATATCACCTCCTTTATCAATGTCTCTAACTCCAATTTTGCTCGGGCCGCGTGCATGATCTGAAAGCAGCCGACGGGACGTAGTTTCTTTCTTTTTTTTCAATCTCTTTCTCTCACACACAAACTCTCTTTTTAATGAATTTTTTTTAACAAAATAAGACTCTTTAACTAACTGAAAATGTTTAGTTAGTTAAAGAAAGTTAATCTTAAACTGAAAATGTTTTCAATACATATTTTTCCAAACATCCATGAACAGTAATAATAAACCATCTAGAACCATTAGGATATTCTGAAGCAGGAGATGTGAAAAATGTGCAGTGTCCTCGCCGGGACTGAAACCTGGACCTCTCGAATTCGCGCTGAGGTTGCTACCATTAGGCTGCGAAAACACGCGGAAAGGAATAAGGAAATACCTTATATACTCCCCCTTTTAAAAGGTGTTAAATATGTTTTTGTAATAATGTTTCTTTAGACTGCCAATAGATGGCGGTAGTTAAATAAGTATTTGTAAATGAAACTGTGATGTAATAAATGTGTTAGGGGGAGTGCGTCCTTGGTGTTCGTGAATAAAAGTTGTCTCGGAATAACACTCTCTGTTTACTTAAAATTTGATCCAGTCTGAATTATTAAAGACTTTTAAACGCATTTTTTTATGGTGCCTCCATCCCGGGACTAGTATTACGAACCAGAATAATCGACAGACTGAACATTTCGAAAATGGAGAGCGTTCTTGAACATTTGAAGAAGAAGCGATCTGTTGTAAGGCAGTTAATGACTAAACTGTTAACCAAAGTCGAAACAAATTTAACAAATGATACTCCTCTAGAAGAAAAAACTGAAATAATCGAAGATTTGTACGAACAGCTGATTGAGAAAATCAACGAACTGAAAAGCTTGGATTTAGAAATTGAGACGAAAATAACTTCGGAGGAAATTGAAAATGAAGTTACGCTAAGTCAAGAATACCGAGATAAAGCTGTTATATGGAGAGGAAGAATGCAGCGATTTTTGAAAACGAATTCGCAGTGTTCCAGAACAGTGGTACTTCAGAATGCAGCGGCGACTGTTGCAAAAGAAACGAAAGTAGTGAAGTTGCCACGTTTGCAAATCGGAACATATTTTGGAGATACCTGCAAATGGTTGGATTTTTGGAACCAGTTCGAGAATACGATTCACAATAACAGTGGACTACGAAAAACTGAAAAATTTGCATATCTAAAATCTTTACTTAGCGGTAACGCTTTAGCTGCCATTTCCGGTTTCGCTTTAAGTGATCAGAATTATGATTCCGCGATAGAAATACTGAAAGAGCGGTTTGGAAGACAAGATGTAGTGATCACTTCGCATATGAATAAATTATTATCGCTTGAACCAGTGGGAAACATTTCAAAAGTTAAAGCACTGCGTAAACTGTATGATGAATGCGAAGTCAACATCAGAAGTTTAGAATCGTTGAACGTTACTTCTGGAAGTTATGGAAATATTCTGTGTCCTATAATTTTGCAAAAATTTCCAGAGGAATTAAATTTAGAATTTAATCGAAATCGAAAAATGGAAGCAGGATTTGATATAAAGGAACTTATAGAATTTTTAAAAAAGGAAGTTAATTGCCGAGAAGCTGCAAGTTTAATGAACTGTGCGAAAAATAATCAGAAACAGTACGTTCGTCAACATGAACAACGCTTGATAGCTTATCCAAATTATAAATCGAAAGTTCCGACTGCTTCGGCTTTGTCAACGATCGGATACAAATGCATATTTTGTGGTAAAGAAGATCATACGAAATACAAATGTACTGAAGTGAATACCGAAGAGAAACGCAATTTTTTGAGACGTACTGGAAGGTGTTTCCTGTGTTTTGGATGTAAACATTTAGCAATCAATTGTAAGAACAAACAATTTTCCTGCAGAAATTGCCGCGGTAAACATCATGAAAGTGTGTGTGTTAATCCTGCAGCAGCTGTCTCCAGTGTAAAAAATAAGGAAACCGAAACATCGACGGAAATTTTTCAAAATTCTTCGGCTAAAATAGAATCCAATATTATGCTTCAAACGGTGTATGTTGTGGCTGAAGGTAGAAATAATAACAATTGTATTGTGAGGTGTCTTCTTGACGGAGGTAGTCAAATCTCTGCAATTCGAGAAGATTTATCAAGAAAATTAAAATTACCAGTGAAAGGAGAAACTATTTTAAATCTGCATACTTTCGGCGAAAAGAACGGAAAACAGTGGCGTCGAAAGAAAGTTGAACTTACTCTGCGAAATACTAATGACCCTGAAAAGTACATAAATCTTGAACTCATAAGCGCGGACATACGGATACCAGATGTTGAAATCAAATCCAAACTCCAAACATTCGGCATCACTCTGACAGACCTCAGCGGCGCCGACAGAACGAGTCATGAGATTTCCGTTTTAATCGGCGCGGATATTATATGGAAAATAGCAAGTGAAGAAATGAAAAGGATAAACAGTAATGGCGTAGCGATGAAAACCTTGTTCGGTTGGTGTGTACAAGGCAGATTTTCTTCTTCGGATTTTCAAATGCACGATACCTGTTTAAACCTAAGCATAGAAGAGAAGCTTTTAAAAAGTGTTGAATCGTTTTGGGACATTGAATCTATTGGAATAAAAAACATTTCTGATCAAGAACAAAATGAACTGGCTTTACAAATGTTTGAAAATTCGATCACTCAAAAGGGTGATAGATACGAAGTTAGGCTTCCATGGAAAGATGAAAATGTGACTTTAAGTGACAATTTTAAGAATGCTGAAAGACGATTTTTAAATTTGATTGGACAATTTAAGTCAAACTTGAACTTTTATGCTCAATATAAAGAAGTGATAGACAGTCAACTTAAAGAAGAAATAATAGAAAAGGTCGATCCTGGTATTCCATCTGGGAAACGAACGTATTATATTCCTCACCGTGCTGTCATCCGTGAAGATCATAATTCGACAAAACTTCGCATTGTTTATGATGCTTCTTCAAAAGAAAAAAATCATGAATCTCTAAATGATAATTTACTTCAGGGACCAAATCTTCTTCCTGAACTTTTGAAAGTTTTATTAAATTTTCGACTTCATCGAATTGCATTTACGTCAGACATTCAGAAGGCGTTTTTGCAAATTTCTGTTGCTCCTGAAGATCGGGATTCAATGCGATTTTTGTGGATTAACGAGAATTCAAGTGTGGCCAATCCGAGATTTCAAGTGTATCGGATGTGTCGTGTAATTTTTGAAGCGAAATCAAGTCCATTTTTGCTGAGCGCTTGCATTAAGTATCATTCACAGAAATTTAAAAACATCTATCCCAGAACTGTAGAAATGTTAGAAAACTTCATGTATGTTGACGATTTTATTTGTGGAACAGATACAGAGGAGGAAGCTCTACAGATATATCATGAAGCTAGTGATATAATGAAAAAGGCATCAATGACTCTGACCAAATGGAATTCCAATTCAGATACTTTAAAGAAAGAGTATAATTCAAATAACAACTTAGTCAGTATTAAATTACCCGATTGTGATTCCCCCTCAAAGATTCTTGGACTTCATTGGGATACTAATAAGGATATCTTCTGCTGTAATGCTCAAGACATTATTGATTTCATACAGTTACATGATCAAACAAAGCGTTGTGTTTTGAAAGCTGCTTCGAAGATCTTCGATCCTGTTGGGTTTCTTGCTCCATATGTGATTCAAGCAAAAGTTCTATTTCAAGATTTATGGCTTAAGGGTATTGACTGGGAGGAAATTATCCCACCAGAACTGCAACACAAGTGGAACAAATGGTATAGACAATTACGTGATTTACCGAATATCCAAATACCTCGTTGGTATTTTCGTGATGTTAATGAAACGCCTGAAGTGTTGGAACTACATTGCTTTTGTGATTCATCTCAAAGTGCTTACGGAGCAGCAGTGTACGTGAAATTCCGTTACTTTAAATGTTCTGGAGCAAGTTTAGTGATAGCTAAGAGCAGAGTGGCTCCTCTCAAAACATTATCTTTACCAAGACTTGAGCTCATGGCAGCAGTGTTAGATGCAAGACTTATAACAACAATTCGTGTGCATTTTCCTCAGGCAAAGATCTATTTGTGGACCGATTCTCTCATTGTGCTTCACTAGATAAAGAATTCACGATGGCGATGGAAAACATTCGTACAAAATCGTGTGTCGGAAATTCAAGATAAAACATCACCAGGAATGTGGAAACATTGTCCAGGATCAGACAATCCGGCTGACAAAATCACGCGTGGTATTACAGTGAGTGAGCTTGTAGGAGATCGAGTGTGGTGGCATGGACCTCCATGGCTGCATCAAGATGAAATAAATTGGCCTAGAATGAACGAGCATTGTGATATAGTAGACACTACTGAAGAGAAAGTTGTGACTCAGGTTACAAATAGTGTTCAATCTTTGCAACCTGTGTTAAAGATAGAGAACTTTGAAGACTTAGGTAAACTTTTGAGAGTAACATCATACATATTCATATTCATAAACAATTTAAAGTTAAAAAATAGAGTGATTGGTCCTGTGACCAAAAATGAAATATGTAATGCTATGTGTTATTGGATTAAGTTATCACAAGGTGAGTATTTTTTTGCAGAAATGAATGATGTTAAATGTAAAAAACCATTGCATCAAAATTCCAAATTGTTTGGGTTAAATCCAATAATTGATGAAAATAGTTGTTTAAGAGTTGGAAGTAGATTAGTAAAATCATCATTAGATGTCAATGAAATTCAACCTTTAATATTGCCAAATAATTATTTTTCTCGTTTAATTATTTTAAACTGTCATGAAAAGGTACTTCATAGTGGTGTAAATGAAACTCTAATACAAGTAAGAGGGAAAATTTGGATTTTAAAAGCTAGAAGTTTGGTAAAATCTGTGTTATATGATTGTAGATTTTGTAAAAATTATAATGCTAGAGCTGGACATGATGTATCTGCTCCTCTTCTTGCTGACCGAGTGGAGAAAGCTCAACCGTTTGAGGTAAGTGGAATAGATTTCGCTGGACCTTTGTATTTAAAAGATGGCTCAAAAGTGTATATTGCATTGTTTACTTGTGCAGTGACTCGAGGAGTCCATTTAGAATTATTATCAAATTTAAGTACTGAGTGTTTTATTCAAGCATTGCGTAGATTTTTTGCACGTAGAGGTATTTGTAGAGTTATTTATTCTGATAATGCTAAGACCTTTAAAACTGCCGATCGTGAATTAAAGTATTTATATAAACTGTGTAAGGATGAAAAGATTCAAAGTTTCTTGGTAAAAAATGAGTTTGAATGGAAATTTATTGTAGAAGGTGCTCCTTGGTGGGGCGGCTTTTGGGAACGTTTGGTAAGATTTGTAAAAACTTGTTTAAAACGTATCTTAGGTAAAGCTTCTTTATCTTATGAAGAATTATATACTATTTTAGTTGAAGTTGAAGCTGTTATCAATTCTAGACCCATAACCTATGTATACAATGAACCAAATGAACCTGATCCTCTCTCTCCATCTCATTTTATAACTGGATCTAGATTGACTGTTTTACCTTCACCTGAATCTAAATTAGAATCCACAAGATCTCATTTGATTACAAGATGGAAACATCGGCAATTATTATTGGAGCATTTTTGGAAAAGGTTTTATAAAGAATATTTGTTAGAATTAAGATCAGCCATGTTTTCAAAAACTCCAAAAAATTCTCCCGCATTTAAAATTAATGATGTTGTACTTGTACGAGAAGATAATGTGAAACGCTGTAACTGGAAGTTAGGTAGGATTAAAGAATTATTTCCTGGAAGAGACGGTAGAATTAGATCTTGTGAGATTCAATTGGATAAGGGTGTTATTAGAAGACCAATTGAAAGACTTTATAATCTTGAAGTACAGTAAAAATTGATGCATCCTTTGCGGATGCATGGGGTAGTGTTAAATATGTTTTTGTAATAATGTTTCTTTAGACTGCCAATAGATGGCGGTAGTTAAATAAGTATTTGTAAATGAAACTGTGATGTAACTGTAAATGAAACTGTGTTAGGGGGAGTGCGTCTTTGGTGTTCGTGAATAAAAGTTGTGTCGGAATAACGCTCTCTGTTTATCTGCTGTCTGTCTGGTAATTTGATCCAGTCTGAATTATTAAAGACTTTTAAACGCATTTTTTTAAAAGGTAACTGGAGATTAGGAGACTTGATCTCCAAATCCTCATGGCGACGAATTATTGTCCACAAACTTTCAGTTGGGGTGCCATTTGTAGAGTCATTAGGTTATTTTGAAGTATTAGCACATAAAAAATGAGCAGTGCGCTCGCCAGGACTCGAACCTGAACTTCCATAATACGCTTCGAGTGTGCTACCGTTATACCACAAAGGCATGCGGAAAGGATGGATAAAACACATACACAAATATATAACGCAATGTCAAAATTCACACTGACACTTATTTTCTGGCTGAAATCTAAAGATTGGTCTCTGCAAGATACTTTTATCGGCTACCTTTATAATTTAACCGTATTCACAGATACATGTTAAATTATCAGACTGACATTTATTGAAATAATTTTTATATTGAATTAAACTCTAAGGATTTATTTATGAGTAAAACTAAAAATAAACAAATTACGAAAACTTCCCAAGGTTGGACAAAACTTGAGAATAAGTAATGACAACTTATTCTCCTTTTATTTAATAAAGTTTTCTTTGACCCACGTAGAAAAACAAATATTTGCATGTAAAAAATAAATTCTTTACATTTTATTACAATTTTCAGCTACAACAATTCATGGCGGTTCGATTTTAATAAAGTTTACAACTTTAAAAAACATTACTGGAAAATATCTTCATCACGAATTATAGTGGAAAAATTAGCAACTGAGACATTTACTTTTTTACAAATACGTAGAAAATTTAATCAAATTTCTGTCTTCAAATCTTTCAATAAGATTTATATACCAGTTTAAATTAATTAGCTCCATTTGTGGATTTTCTGGGACGTTTCTAACGTCCCTTTTTGATAGTGAAAATAATGTAAAACTGGGCTCTAAATCATTAAAAGCATAAACCTTTTCTTCAACTTCTTTTCATCACAATGCTAATTAATTTACGAGAAATGAATTCGCGGGCCGTATGAAATTGCTTTTGGGGTCGCCAATTCGAGACCACTAAGCTAAGCCTTTTACATCTTACATCTTTGCGTTTTTTCTTGTAGAAAACTTTCCCATGTATTTTAAAGTAAAATCTTCCTTTTTCTTATGATCAAGTCATTTTCTTGCAATAAATCAAAACAGTGGTTAAATCTAATAATTGCAATTCAGTTTTCGTATATTAATGTATGACTTCAAGAATAAGTCTATCGTAAATAGTGAAACATTTTTGTAAATAAAAAACATTTTTGTATCGATATTCTCTTGCCAGAGAAAAAATTGTGAATCGAATTTGAGAAATATTTCTCATAAAACTTTTACGGAAGGCGCAGGATGAGATGTTCAACTGCTATCTTGCTGAAATAAAACTGTTTTTATTCCCGACATCTAAAAAGCAAAAGCAATATTGGCCTTCAGACACTTCGTTTGGCGAAAAAGCTGCATATCTGCCTAATGGTTTTTCAATCGCGGAACAACAAAATCAAGACCGAAAGGCGCAAAAAAAAAATGAACGAAGCTGCCACTTGAAAAATGAATCAACATCGCCGACGTAAAAACAAACACTTTTTTTTACCCTTTCTGTCTCTGGTGCGCTATTTTTTGCTGCTGTGTTTATTTGCTTCCACTTTCAACTTGAAGATATATCTCCCTTAAGCGTTATTCAATTATAAACGACATGTGCCCTGCCGTCCAAATCAGCAGGAGACTCTGGAAAGCTTCTCCTAAGGAGGTGTCAGCCATCTTGCTTTTGTTTTGTGGGTATTGGAAGGAAAGCCATTATTTTTCGATTACGTCTTTGTCTGAGCAACTTCTGCTCGCTGCTTAATAGGCTGTATGGAGTGAAGGCTTTCGTATAAAAAAATAATCAAGACCTCAGGGAATCGGGTAACTTAATTACTCGCTGCATTGTTGTAAGCTTTCGTCCTTCTTCACCTCTGGGCAGACTTTCCATCATTAGCACAACACTTCTCTGCACTCGAAGAGACTGTTCATAAATTGTGTAAATAATATCCCCTTTTTTTGCTAATTTTATCCATGCTTTCCGGAAATGTATTCAGTTTGTGATTTACTCGAATATATCTTAAGGAAATTCAAATTATTCACATAATCTTTGAAAACCAGAATATATTCTTCAAAAAGCTTTTGGGCGTATAATGCCTCCTCTTTACACAGGGTAATACTGCCAAAATTAACAGCCCTTAAAATGGCTATAAACTGAAAAAAAAGGATCCCGCAATGAAGATATTCAAAATTTATATATAATGTGAAGAAACTATGTGCATACTTTTATTTAATAAGGAACTTAAAGGATCATTTTAAGCATTTCGTCAAGTAATTATGCAAGTAAAATATCAACAAGTAATTTTTCTCCCAATAACTTAAATCTTGATCATTTAGCAGCTTCATTACCGAGAACGTTACCCAGGGTGCACCGCAGGAAGTAGATTGTTATACTCTCAAAAAGGAAGGGAAGACAACTACAAGCATCCATGCAGTCTCTGGGATTCGAACCCCGGTTCAAGGTTACGACAGCAAAACTCCTCTACCACCATGCCGATAGGCTGGTAATAAACAAAATAAAAAGGTGAAAATACAGTCACTAAAAGTAACTAACTACATAAAACCGTGAACAGATGCGTAAAAATAAATCCAAATTACATCGTGTCTATTTGCAGGCAAGTTCATTTTACACAATGTGCCCAGTGACTGCATTTTCTTCAACTTTTTAATATCCAAAGTTTCTTCGATTAAGAATTAATGTATTTCTCAAAGTTTGAAACTTTGTATTTCGAAACCTGTCAAGTATCTAAGAAAGAGATGTTTGATTTTAAAAAAAATCATTCGTTTAATTAAAGAAAATATAAAAATTAGCTAAAACGTTTGTGCAATATAAAAGCAGAAAATGTTCAGCTGTTTTATGCCTATTCAGCTTTCGAATTACAGTTGGTGGAAAATAAGTTTATTTCTTTTTGGTCCTGAACCTGTTTGCACCATGCACTCCTTCACCACAGTTAGGTGAGCATTTCCTCCCCCAACACGCTGTTCAAAACTCAACAAATATATATGCATTTGTTTGGAGTTTAGATGTAGATTATTCTTTAACGTGTTTTATAAATTAAAAACGAAAAAGCATTGAAAATGTTGATATAAGTACCAAACTTGAGTAAAAGTAGTTTCTTATATTCATAAATTAAAACTAAATACTTCACAAGGTGAATAAAACCGCTGTCTTGACCACAATCTTATCCTAAAAATACGAACTCACTGGCGGCCCAGCGATAAAGTAGCTAAACACTGGAAGTTCGGACTGAGGCTCGAATCTCACGAACTGGCCGGCTGAATGGGCGCTTTAGTGGCCTTACGCATGTGTAATGTGTATGCGAGCCAATTTCTCTTCGAAAGCCCTCCACGAAGACATCCCTCCCTTTAGGCAGATAGCTCTCGAGGCTTTGACGTAATCACATAAAACAAACCAACCCTAAAACTATGAAATCCCCCGCAATTGAGAGCCCCCGGCAGCTGGTAGCTTTTGTTACAGTATTTTATTTTAATAAAATGTAAATATCCTGTTGATTTATTTTGGTAAATAGGTTTTGCATAAGGACATAAAAATTCTAGAAATCATGAATGTCATTTTGTGTTGGCATTTTTTTAATGAAAAATAGTGCATTTTTCAGCACTTCCAAATTCAAAGATATATTTTTATCTGTGCTTCTTTTCCACTAATGGACGATAGGGTAATGCCACTTCTTAGCTGTATTCGACCGGATTTTAAATTTCTGCGAACATCTGGGGGCAGGAGTAGTGAGTGTTTCCTTACGCATAAGCGTTAATATTAACCACTTTACTTTTGAAAGGTTCTGCATGATAGCGCCCCTATTTTTATGCAGTTAACATTTACTTAGTTTGCTATAATAAATTAAATAAAAATCTAATACATCTAGTGAAAAAATACTGTAGTAAAATAATCCATTCTACTACAGCATTTTGAACAAAAGATTTTGAATATGAGCAGCAACATCAGAAAATACCTTAACAACATTATAACGTCATATCAATAACTACCGTAGCAACATTATAATGTTATAACTCGAAACTTCTTTTAAAAGTATCATCTTCTCAGCTCTATGTGACGAGGAGTAAATGAGTTCATATACTGTTGTTGAAACTTGTAATCAAATTTTTATTACCACAAAGAGGCGTTAGATCAAAACGGCATCGTTTCACTTTCTGAGTTGATTCACTTTTTAAACTGTGGCAACCAAATATTATCGCCATGTATTCTATTTGCACCTCGAAGCCCGAATTTTGAATTGCAAATTTCTTATATTATGTATTTCAAATTTTGTAAAACTTTGTAAAATTTTGTATTAGAGTATGAAATATGTATTTTTATATTAGCTGTATTATTTCTTTAAAACGTAGCCGCTCGGGCGGCCAACCACCTAATCATAAAAAAGAAATAGGTATCAAAAAATAAATCTGGAAGCTTTCAGATTTTATATTACGCCCAAAGGGGCTTTTTTTTACCATTTTGGGTGTTACTTTTATTTATTAAATATCATTTTCTTCGTACTAAAACCATAAAATACAATTCAACAGAAATATGACAACATAATTAAAAGGAGCATATATTTA
Organism: Stegodyphus mimosarum; assembly: GCA_000611955.2. Taxonomy (NCBI): domain Eukaryota; kingdom Metazoa; phylum Arthropoda; class Arachnida; order Araneae; family Eresidae; genus Stegodyphus; species Stegodyphus mimosarum. The sequence goes on along the minus strand of KK114133.1, from coordinate 94,123 downwards.
GAATTTCCGATACAGAGCCCCCCGTGCTAGAGACAATTTTTTTTTTTTTTTTTTGTCCAAAGGGGCAATTATTTGCCCAAAAGGACTATTAATTTCGTTTTGGCATTTTGCGTTGGTGCACTATAAATGTCGGTTCACTTTTTAAATTGTTGCCACAAAGTATTATCGCTCTGTGTTATATTTAAAGAAATTAAATAATGAAGAAGCTCCATAAATGTATGTTTCTCTGATTGGTATAAAACAACGGTAACTAGAGCCATCGAATTTTGAATAACGTAATCTTCTACTAAATATGGTCATCTGGAACACAAATTTGGAATTTGGAATTTGAAATTTGTTTTATTATCGATTTTATATTTTGTAACACTTTGACGAATTTTTGTTTAACAAACTCAATTATTTCAGAGCGAGCATTGGCAACACATTGGAAAAAAGAAACATCTTTATGTCCAGAGCGCGAGACTCTGTATCGGAAATTCTAAAGATATGCTGTTTTTAAATATTTTGTGATATTGCTATTGAAATGAATTTTATGTGGTATAAGTTCGAAGAACATGATATTTAATAAATAAAGGTAACACACAAAACTTTCAAAAAAACGCCGCTTTGAGTGTAATATAAAATTTTAAGTCCTCCAGATATTTTTATATAACTATCTTTATTTTTTTCTCGGTACTCAAATTTTTTAAGTCATTGCTGTTACTTTGGATTAATATTCAGTCAGATTTCTTTAGACAGATTTACAAATTATGTGAATGTAAATATATAATTTCTAACCTTTCAAGCGAATAGCAAAATTTTGTTTATTCAAATCTGAAGTTCTTTGACAACTCATTTTAATTTTATATTTCAAAAACGCAAAAATAATTCATATTATTTAGCAGCATAAATTACTGAATAAGAAAGAAATGTGTTATAGATTCATATAAATACAAATGTGATATATGAATAGCTGCATAATTTATATGAATACTTTTAGGACCATAAATTCAAGCTGACCATAAATTCTAGTATGAGCTAAATAAATTTCAAGTTGCTAACTTTCAGAAGGAATTTATCCACTCTCGATTTTTACTTTACTACATTATAGATCTCACAGTTGCGTCTCCCATCTTGCTGTCATTTTCCTAACCACTATCTCTTGCACCAATGGCATATAGTAGATGGCACTTAATATGATCATGTCTATTTATAGCTACTTTGATAACATTAGCCGAATGATAATATATGGATAATGTATCGATATGATAATATATCGATTGAGAAAAACACCCTTCAATACAGCAATAGAATTTAACTACAGGAAACATAAAAATATGTATTTTCAGAGAACTTTAATGAGGAATATACAAAATTTATTTATGAATTCCTCATAATGTCTTTAACGCAATATTTAATTTATGAACTGTTCCTAATATTTCTGGAACTTATTTGACTGATGCTATACACCTAACTTAACACTCGGAGAACAACACCCATTCATTTTAAGAAAACAAGCAAATATAAAATTAAATTTCGCAGAAAAAGCAACATTAGTTTGGCCTAGATGTTTTCAGGGGATTTTAGAAAGAACTTGGGAAAAGATATTTGCAGAATGGAATTTATTATTATTATTATTCTCCTGAAAAAGAGGGAACTGTGTCTGATCATCACCCAAATCGATACAGCAAAAATCTATGCTAAACTAAGATTCCTTTTTTGCCTAATTTTAAAAACTTGACTAAAATCGAAATCAAGCTATTTGGCGATCTCCTCCCTCCCTTCGAGACATTTTTCTGACTCTTAACAATTTTTATAATTGATTTTTATCAAATTTGGTGACTTTACGGGAGTAAAAATAATTTTTTTAATAATAGTTTCAAAACACAAACACTACTGTTCATCACAATAAACGATATATTTTTCATGCTTTCGTATACAAACGGGTGGGACAGCGGTAATTAGATAACAATATCTAAATGATAACATTAACTACTATTCCATTCAGCAGCATTTACTGTATAAAATGATTTCCTTTTCACTCATCCCGCTCCTTAATATCATCTAGATATCTCTCTGAATTCTCATCTGATTTTTTGTAAGTAACAAACTTTCTTCTTAGACGTCCAGTACCAACGAACTTGTATGCGTTGCCACTATTGGCAGTGAATATAACTTAAAGATACACTGTAGTTCTAAATTAAACAATTTTTTGGATTTTGACATCTGAGCAGTTACTTGAAAAGCAAAGAAAGATTTTCTGGAAAATGAGGTTATTAATTGGACGGGCTGGCCAGCTAGATTCCCATACCTAAACCTTATACTGCATGTCTGTACGTTCTTCAAAGGATCACTGGAATCTACTTTCCTTTTCCGAGAACTCTCCGTAACCTAACCTGAAAACAGCTTTACTGCAGGAGCAGAACGCCTGGTTGGAATCCCCAAAACACCATTTTTAGTTTGAAATCACGTGCTAAGAGTTGTAAATACATTTTTACTGTTCGATCCCGCAAAGTCCGTTCCTTCGCCGACGGTAAGACATTGCATTCAATAGGTTGTTGACAACAAGAACGAACATAACGTCACAGGAGGAATCTGTATATCTTCACGTTATATGGCTTCTTTCAATTCAGACTTGTCTTGTGGATCTGATGTATACACATGAAATTTCAGACAACTTAAGAACCAGAAGTCCATCGCAATGAAATCGTGGGATTTTGATGGCCACGAAACTGTAAAGAAACGAGAAATGACTCTTTTTAACTTGTACAACTTGATACATTGCACACGTTGAAAACTTGTAATTCCAATAAATATTTTTCTCTCCTCTCTTGTGTTGTTAATATTCTTTTACAATGCTCTTCTTTGAAAACGTTTTATGCCGACAAGTTTCGTCATATGTGTATCGTTCCAGAGCCATTTATGGCGTTGAATTTATGGTTTTTCAACGCCATTTATGATTTCCTTAATTTGCGGAGAAAAAAAACGAGTGTGTTGCCAATCGAAAGTTTCGAAATGTTTTCACTGAAACCGTAACAGCTCTACTGTCTTAAATCATCACAATCTCTAGCGTATGTCTTCAAGTAAAAACACCTGAAATTTCATTTCAGTTGGCCTAGCGGATGGACCCCTAAAGTTTCATTATTAGTGAAGTATTTTATAGTAATCTTGTATTTCGGATTATAGGATGTTTGTTTGATAATTGGATGGATAACTGGAATAGTGAAGAGAAGTAATGCTGAAAATATTTCAGAATGAAATTTTTGACTTCTTGTTTTTTTGGCATTTTATTAATTTAAGTGTTTGATTTATTTATTTACTGCATTATTTAAATGTGTTAGGTATTGTAAGACTTTAATTAATAATCTACATTTAATAAATATTTATTGCAAATAGATCTGTTAAACAAATTGCCCTTAATTTCAGCATCTCACAACATCTCTCGTACTTTTTCGTTAAAGCATTCTTACATTTTATCAAAATAAGGTTAAATAGTAATCAATCATTTTAAGCTGGAAAGTTTAATCTCACTTTAAGATTTTGCTTTTGCGCTTCATTAAAAGCCACATATTATTGCTCTTCATAATGCTTGTGTTGATAGAAAACTATCTTGCAAAATGTTTTAATAACTTATGGAAAACTTCATTATCTCGTAAGAGGCTGAAAATTGGGAATTTGGTAATCTTTCCGAACAACAAGAGCTAAAGCCTTCTCCATCAACAGATGTAATTAGGCAGAGATTTACCCTTTCAGGGTGCTAATCCTTTTCTGTCGCCCCGAAGTCAGTTGAGGATTACGTTCTTACGCTGAAACTCGTCATTTAGAGAGGATTTGTTGCAAAACCCCAAGTAGTTTCCGCTAATCCTTGAAATAGCTACCACATAGAATCCTTTTAAGTCGTCAAGTTAGTTTCATATGTGAGACTTTGTGATGAAGTTATGTAAGAACATTTGTGTAGTATGCATTGATATATGTATGGATGTAGTCTCCTTAAGTTTCTTTAGTTTCATTAAGATTACGTATAACCTCAAATTACAATTTACTATGATAACACGGGACACGTGTCATCGCCATTTCTTTTTTATTTTGTAATAATAAAATTTGCCAGAAATTATTTGTGAAGAAATATATTCTATGAAAAGTCATATCCTGAGCTTGTGGAGTTCCTAGACTCACGCCCTTTCTTGATAAAGATGTTAAATAAATTTTTGAAAATACTTATGTTAGTACAAAATAAATAGCTAAAAAACGATTTGGGGAAAGCTTAACAGCTTATGCCAGGCATGTCCAAACTGTTGTTCTTCGACGCCTTAACGGCGGCCCTCGAGCCTCACATGGGCATTTGGCCTCTTAAAGGCAATTCTCTTGCAAAAAATAATAATTTAATTATGATATATAATTGCATTTTGAAATACGAATTATACAATTATCACTAATTTAGTTTCATAAATTACATTACGTATGTAATAATTTAATCAATTTCAAATTGTCTGCTGCACGCCTATCAACGGAATAAGAAATAAAATTGCAAATAATTATATTTCTATAACTTATTTGATTAGGTTAGGTTATTTTAATATGGCTACGTACAAGACGGATCTCTGCCTAAGGACGGCTTCGTGGAGGATATGCTATGAGAAACTGGCTCGTATTCACCTGCTAATTATTATTACGACTATCATCTACCAATTATTATCAAGATTAAGTTACTTTTAAAGCACATAAAAGCGCAAAACATACAAATGGAAAGTAATGCTACCTAACTTTTAAACTTGGTTTAATTTAATTTCAGGTATTTTCTGTTTACATTCCTTCTGTGTAATGCCCTTACTTCACAATAACAGCAGCGATCCAGCGTCTGGATAGACTATTACTCTTTATCGTAATATTCTGCTTTTATTCAGTTCATCAATGGCTTAGGTAACTACTGAAGCAACCTCTTTTAAGGAGTAAAAATCCTTGTTTACTCAAGCACTCTTTCAGTTTTTTTTCCTTATATTACGTGCTCCGCCCTAAGGCACTACACGGAAAGGGAGGGATGCCCCATGGAGGTCTTTTTAAGGGAAACTGGCTCGTATCCACGTTACACATGGGGAAAACCACGAAAACGCCCATGCAGCCAGCCCGTTCGGCAGGACTCGAACCCCGGACCGAACTACCAGTGTTCAGCGGCTTTTACCGCTCGGCCGCTGGTGGGCCACTTTTTCAGTTTGAGGAAGAATTTAAAATCTGGGAATTTTAGGGTTGATGAGGAAAACTTTCCCATTTGTACTCGGGTTGGTTAAGGTTAATTGTCAAAACTTTCTCAAATGCAGGTGTCCTTCGGAATTGATTCCAAGTCAGGTCACTTTTATGCAACTTCATTTATAATTTCCGTATCCACCTATGCTACAGTATAACGTTTTCTACACGGAAGTCTATCTTTCCCGATAATTCCTAGGTAATCCTAGGGAGAAATCATTAGCATAGGTTGAGCAAATTAAAATTTGCGGAGTCTCAGACTTTTCCACTCGACTGATAACGATTTTAATTCAGGTCAAATTTTTTAATTCATATTTTGCCAACTGCTGTTATTCGAAATAGGTATCTTTAACCATCGTCATCAAATTTCGGTTTCAACTGATTCATCAAGCAATAAAGGGCCAAGTGATACACACTTCTATCTTCTGCAAGGCTTTTGTCAAATACGGCATACCGATGCGAGAGAAATCCCTTTAGCTTTTAATATTTTCTTGCATGTTGTTGGAGGAGCATTTTTCTTTCAGCCCGCCACAAAAATCCCACTAGATTAGAGTCATAACGGGCATTTCCTCGCAGGGTACTCTAAATGCTTTCCCTTAAGTTCAGTGCAGCTACATCGTTTGCCCCTGCTGTAGGGCCCCCTGAGGCCCTAAAGCCAGGGCCTACTCATAATGAGTTCTCTTGGGTCCTCTTATGTGTATCTTTTTAACATTAGCTAGACTCATGATACCTCAATCACCAATTGGTACTACACAGAAGTAAGCCTAGCTTCATTTTATGTTATGTGTAGAAAGGTAGTTTCAAAAGGTTCATGCAATAAGCATCTTCACAGATTAATATTACTATGTAGTTATTTTTATGTACGTTTATTTATTGTAGTATCATTTAGCATATCTGTATTAGTATCTTTATTTACCGTTTAGCGAATGTTATTGTAACTGTTTTCTATATAAATTTATTGAATTTATTTCTTTGTATTACAAGAATGGGATTTCCATTTTTACAGCTCTTATCTAATACGGTTTCTTTGTACTTAACTATTTGCATAGACTACACAGAATATTTTGAAGCAACAGACGCTTTAATCCCCCTACCGCTAACATACAAGACTGTAAACTTTAATGTGTTCGAATTCTGAAATTGAATTCTGAAATTAACTATTTTCTTCCCTGGAACAAAGAATTTTGCTGTGGGAGCATTATTATTTAACTTTCATATAATTTAATAAAATGAGATGCAGAAAACATTTGGAGAATGAGGGGGATTTATAGAAATGATTGCCATTTGACTGCAGGCCTAAACTTTGGCTGAGGTTTGCAAATACTACATGGTTTCTGCTGAAATAGTATTTAAGCAAAATAACGCTGACTAAGTGTTAAGATCGGCGGCTGTTTCCGGCGGTGTTAACGTTAGTTTATTTTGATAGCTTTTGAAATGAAAGACTTTTTGTAACTGGAACACACTTTTGTTGGCTGAAGGCTGATAATACAGTATTTCTCGCGTAGTTTTGCTCTTTTCTTCTAATTTATTGGCGGAAAAACAAGAGGTGAAGATTATGCGAATAATATAATTTGAGAAGAACACAGTTCCGTAAGAACATAACAAATGAAAAGTAATCATAGATAAACTATAGTTAACTATCACAGTAATATTTCCTTTAAAGAATACTATATTCTAGTAAAAATACATAGCAATATTAAGCTTACAATATTTTGTAAGATATCTTCATTTCTGCTTCCCTGAGAGTTGAATCTCTCCTGTCTTATTATCGTCTCTACCACTACTCTGCCTCAAATTATCTTTAAAAATTAGATAATCGAAATATGCAGCTGACTCAGCAAAATTACAACTGAATGTCAGTTTGTGTTTTCCTGATTAGTCTGGGTTAACGTGGATGATTGTTTCTTGCATTATGCTGGTATAAAGTTCAATAATTAGAAGTGAAAGATTCGGCGTGACCTTCAGAAGTAGTTTGCGAGGGCTTGTCTGCGTTAGTAACTCGAAAACAATCACTGCTTGGACAAATCCGTTTTGAAATTAAGGCAACTCGAACTTTAATGCATTGAAGAAAAAGAAGAAAACTGCTCAAATATTTTTTTTAATTTTCAGAAGCTTGCGCTAAAACGCTACGGGGGAAATGCGCAAGAAAATACGGTAAATTCACGTACAATCATGGTGTTGTCCAACCAAGATAATGGTTAGCGATGCTGACTGCTATACCGAAGAGCTCGGAGTTTGAATCCTGGAGAAGGCATGGATGTTTGCATTCTGTGCGGTGTGCGGGCACTCTAATTATGGGGCGAGCCAAGAGTCCTCTCGAGAGGTTGATGATAGGAGGAGGGAGAGACCCTCGGACCCGCCTCCGGGGTTCTCTCCATCAAAACTGGGGCTCAGCAAATTCGTACTATTACCTGTATGGTGCTCTTGCTAACGACAGGCGCAATCTTGCTCTCCTTGCCATGACGAATTTCGTGAGCTTGTTCCGATGTTACTATCACACAAGTGACAAGTGAGAAAAATCACAACAGCAACAAAAATGATGGTGTATCGATTTAGAAATATTCCATACCAGCTCGTATACACTACATATGGAGATACTGTAACTAGTGCAATAGCCCCACCTAGTGTACAATGCTCGCTTAGCAAAGACCGAAGCTAAAAATTCGAAGTGAGACTTATATTGAATACATAACCCTTTTTTGATCCTAGTAAAGGTGTAAAATTGAAAGACGAACCGCCAGAGGCCACCTTTGATATTTTGACTTTGCTTGCCTATGTGACTCAAACATGGTTTCATCGTAGTTCCTCTAGCGTATCAATATTGATCCTATATCTAACTTCAAAATATTTGGAACAAACTATACTCTCGGAAAGCATAATGAATGTTTTTTTTCGTCTCTTTGCTTCTTTTAACCTTTCAGGAAGCTTCAGGGGGAGATCTCATTACCGAAAATTCATGGCGTAACTTTTAAAGATAAAAATAACTATGTTGGGAAGAAATACAAAGAGAGAGATTCACAAAGCTAAGAAATACGAAAAAAAAATCTTATTTTCCAACCCAAGTTAGAAAATTGCGTTCGCTTAACTTTCTCCACACACCCATTGCCTAATCGTAAAAAAGAAACTTTTCACCACGTTTGAGTAGCGTTTCACGTGGGAAATGCAGCCCAAATTTTCCGCTTTCTCCCTTAGAAAAAGTACTTTTCATGCATTAGGTTTCTCCATAGTTTGTTGTCTGGATCGTAAAAACTCCATCTACTGCAAAGCGTTGAATTCTTTTTTTTCACGTTTTTTCTTCTTTTTGTAAATATCTGACTTGTATGATGTCTGGGTCTAACACTTGCTTTATAGTACTGCAATGTCATATAAAAAACATGTGATATAAACTATTCCTGAGAACTTCTTTCTTTTTTTCTGTCGTCATCAATACTTAAATCAGTCACATTCCATTTGCGTTCTCAAACAATGCTGAGAATTGGATTGAATGCAATTTGGAATGTAAAAATAAACATTAAAAAACGGCTAAAGAATACGAATTAGAAAAACAGCTTTGGATCTGGTAATTGCTTTTAGTTTATAAGAAATATAACGAATTAGTTTTCTGTGAGAAGAATTATATTGATAAAAAAATTTTTATATTTTAGTGTTCAGTAAAACTAACACACTTTAACACGTTTAATTATATTTTTCGAAGTTGTGGTTCTTGTTGCGCTATTACAAAAAGATAAAATTCCTCAGAGGCTCATATTACTCTATATTCTGTCTTATTGGACACTGTCCTGTGTTTACTGTGTCGAAACATTTACCTTCTAGGCAAATTAGTGTATTTTTCTCATTAAAAATAAATCTTCTTCAAAGCAGTCAATATAAATTCCTGCTTGACCTAGAGCAAAGAATTATTCAAAATGTTTGGTCTGATTTAATATGATTTGACTGGAAAATAATTTCATTTTTGAAAACTCCAAACACGGTGCGTCAACTAATACGTTAAATAAGAGAACATTTCCCAAGATTTATTTATAAATGCTTTGTTTGGCTGCAGTTAGTTAAGTAAGGGTCGTTTAGGGCAGTGACTGACAGGAGAAAGAATATCTTCCCCAAGAGTCCTGTGCCCTATTTTGTCCATGTAGGCCCTCGACAAAATACTATTAGGGGAAATACAAATATATTTTAGTGAATCATTCCACTTTTATTCCGGGCAGGCATTATAATCAACACAATTCTCACATAACAAAATGTATACTAGCTGAATAGGCCTCTAAATTATGGCCTTAACGTTATTATAAACGCTTTGGTAATCCTGTTAAATATTGTTAAAAGAGTTCTTAATAAAATGTTCCTTTCGTGAACATTATAGAGAAGAGTGTAAATGTCTTGTAATGCGTAGTGACCTTCAATGCTTTTCAAAAAATAATTGTCAATGTTGCTTTGTTGCAGTTATTGGCTCTGTTACTTTCTTATTGCTTAGCAAACAGGTCGAGGAATACTTGGTTGCATTATGATGTGATATACGTTGTATTTCTTTGATTTACAAAATGCCTCTACTGTTTAGAGCCCTCATATGGAAAAAACGTTTGTTTTTTAAGTCGAAAGAATGTATGAACTATTCCTTCTAGTGAAAATATGAAGTTAAAATCATTTATCAAATGAAAAACATTTAATTCTCTAATTTCGAAATGTCGACTGGCAGCTCTATTTCTGTGTTCTCTAGCATGTACAATAACTTGCTGCATTTATGTTTTAGTTTTACTCACGAAATATTAACTTAATTTTATTCTTTCTTTTCTGCAACTTTTTGCCACGAGGTTGGTTCATTCTGGGATTCATTCCAGAATGTAGATTCCAATTCGTTCATTGCAGAACGCAGATTCTGAGTGGCAAGCAGTTTGACTATAAAGTGTAGAATTTTATAGAGTAGAGCATGTTGCAGATAGAGTAGAGTATTTCTGATATTTTGTAGAGTGTGAGAGAATTAGGAGTATGGAGAGTTTGGTCCTGCTTCCGCTGCTCTGGAGATAGCAGAAAAGAGTGTATAAGGTATTTCTCCCGCCTTCTTAGTTAAAGCTTAGCAGCTGTTAGACGTTTATTAAAATATTTTATTAAGTTAAATTAGCTATTAAATTTTAAAATGAAAGTAAGCAGGATTCGGTGTCATTTTTTTTTCACAGGTTGTTGGACAATTTGGTGCATCTTGAAAATCCTTTAGATGCTGAATTGTCAACCATAAGTATGCGCCTTCACAAATTCTGCGGAAAAATTCATGATAGACTTTATATTAAGTATCATTGTTTTACTACATATGAATTGGTAATAACAGTGATTACTTAAAATCCAAATCACCAATCCCGTATAGCAAGCTGCGGGTTTTCATTTAAGTGTGCCATCAGCATAAAAAAATTCTGGAATCTAAGCCTTAAGGCATGTCAGTTTAAAAATGGAATGAAACACGTAATTATTTAAAGGATCCTTTTCAGACGAAAAATTTCGAAGCGTAGCGGTCCCACGGCATATAAGAAACTGGACTAATAAACCCATGTTGTTATAATCAGTGCATTTCAAATAAGTTGCATTGGTTATTAATTATACAAAATGCAAATGTAATGTTACAACTTAACATAAGAAAATCAACCTTTAGTTCAATTACATAAATAATTAAGAGGTACCTACCACTGGCCAAGAGGTTAAAAACTGCTGAATACTAGTAGTTCGTCTCGGATTCAAAGCCAAACGAACGGGCTGGCTACATAGTTGGCTTTCCCCATGTGTAATATAAATACGAGCCAATTTCTGTTAGAAAGTCCTCCACAAAGGCCTCCTTTTAGACAGATGGCCCATCAGCGGCCGAGGGGTAAAGTAGCTGAGCACTGGTAGTACGGTCAAGGGTTCGAAACTCGAACGGACTGCGCTGCGTAGACGTTATCGTAGTTTCTCTCATGTGTTGCGTCCATACGAGCCAGCTTCTCTTAGAAAATCCTCCATGAAGGCATTCATTCCCTTAAACAGATACCACTCGAGTGCTTTGTCATAACTAAATAAACCAAAATTTTGCCTTCTTCAAGTAAGCAATCAACAAATTTAAATAACTAAGAGTGGAAATTATGCAGATAAACCAACCTTTTACAAGCAAAGATTTCCTATGAAATTTTAATAAACTGAGCAGAAATCAAGCGAAGAAGCGATTATTACTCAAGAAAATGTAATGTGTACCTGCAAAAAAAAATGGTTTGTTTATGTATATGCCAAAAAATGAAAAAGCCTCAAAATATAACGTCGTAAATAATACACAAATTACCCGAATCATAAAATGGCATTCCCACACATGAACGACGTCATAAAGCCTCACCTTATATAAAACAGAAATAATACATACCCATTTGTGAAGTTCGGGAGGACACCGAGCACAAAAACCAGAGGTGATGAAGCGATGAGAGTATGTGAGTTTTGAATCGTCAAGATACAGAAGACTGAGTTATAGGAGAAACAAAAAAGAATGCTCGTCTATTAATATCTCGTCATCATTTAAAATATGTTTAATCTGGTGCAGCACTTGATTTTTTAACCATTTATGTAAGATAAATTTTCTCTTGCAAATACTTCAAATCTTCTACAACAAATCTTCTACAAACCTGTAAAGTTTTTCTCCCTCCTTACTATACACCTTCGCGATGTAATTGGAAAGCAAGTCCTGCAGCAGTCCGGAAGCCCGGAGTTTGAATCTCAGTGACGGTTGCATATTTTTCCTGTTTCCTGCTTCAGCAAACCTAATGACTGTGCAATGGCTACAGACTATCGTGGCGCCCGAATTAAAAGTTGGTGGACGATAATTCATCGCCACCTAGATTTGGCAACTCCAGTGGCGTGCGGTCCATATGTGTAGCGTGTGCACTGCACACCCTGGCAAAATTATGAGAGACAATAATTTTCTGCACCTATGTCTACCTATCTTTATATGGTATATAATAAGTATTATTTATAATATATTCAAATATTATGTTGATTTGCTTGCTTGTATTCCCGCAGTGCGTGCGGTACTGGGTGCTGCATCACGTAGCGCGTTCAAAAGCAAACGAGCATAGGAAGTTTTGATGTGTACGCACTGTGCACTAATAGAAAATCACGCTTTATGTGTATGGGCTACTGGAGAAGCACAGCAGACTATAGCACTGAGGCAAGTACAGCTATTTTTCCTGCACTTGGCATTCAGAATCATCCGAAGGCACGGTTTATTAAGCGTTGTATTAGAGCGGGGACTTAACGTGCTGAAGCGCTTTTGGTTTTTTAACTGATTAACTGGCCATACGATTTTGCAGACGGTTACTGTTTAAATTTATATATAGTAAGATTTCTTTATGGAAATATAAAAAGTATTTCATTAAAGGGAAATGTTTTAGTGTGGTAAAGTAATTTCGGTGATGTATTATATTTATAGAAATAATTCGCTGAAAAGAAATTTTGTTTTGTTAGACAAAAAAGAAACGAATTTTAACAGAACAGTCCAAATTTTACCATTCATTGTGTCTTACAGACAGTATATAAGTTATATCTGTAACACCATATCCCTGGTTTTGTTTTTAAAAATTGTCAAGATGTTTTTCGCAGAGTATATGATTTCCAAATGTTAAAAACAATAAATATAATTTAATCCACTGACCAAACAAGATAGAGTTCGTTCTATTGTGTCAGCGTGCAGTGAAATCCTCTGCACGTGGAATAGACGTTCAGTTTGTCGGCACCAATGAGAATCCTGATGACTGATGACGAGGCACCGCAGCAGCGGGCGTCGTATGGTGCTGCGTTTGTTGCAAATATAAGTTTTTCGTGGAAGCCCGAAGCGTTGCTTTTTCGCCGCCGATATGACACCATACAACACAAAACATGATTTTTGCTTCAGTGCCAGTACAATTCTCATAAGTTTAGCTGTTTTTATAGTTATACCTCGAATACTCGTATGTAAATATTTTATTTATTGTATTCTTTAAATTTATATTCATAATAAATAACCCACTTAAGAACAGAGAACTCGGATGTCTCAATAATTAAAGATTTATTGGAAAATCCATTTTCGAGACAAGATGTTACTACAAAAACAAAATAGTTAAATTAAGTAGACCGATGCCGGATATTATTCTAGCGCAAAACGTTAAGATTAAAGGACAACAGTGTGTACGACATTTTCAAAAATCTATGTATGAAATTTTTAAGATTAAAGGACAACAGTGTGTACGACATTTTCAAAAATCTATGTATGAAAAATTTAAATGATAAACCGGTTGTAGTGAATTAAATAAGTTGTACTGTTGCCCATGTTTACTTTTTGTTGTAATTGAAAAGGATAAGAATATTTTGACAAAACAAGGCTACAGTGATTTAAATCATCTCCACGAAGCTGCAGAGAAGCATGAAGAAATACAATCTCACATAAATGCCGTAATACTATTAAAAACATTTGGTACCGCCAAGATAGATTTAATGTTAGATCAACAAAAGGCTTCATCGATTGTTCAAGACAATGAAAAAGTAACGAGAAATAGAAATATTCTCAAGCGATTAATAGATGTAGTTTGTTACTTAGCAAAACAAGAAGATTCATTTCGTGGACACGATGAGAATATGAATTCCCTTAATCGAGGGAATTATATAGAATTAATAACTTTAATTAGTAAATATTATGACCTGTTAGCAACCCATCTAAGAACTGCATCTGTATTTTCTGAAACCTCTAATAGAATACAAAATGATATTATTTCATCGATTAAAAAATACTATAATTTCATAAATTAGAAATGAGGTAAAAGAAACGCCATTCGTTGCTATTATGCTGGATGAAACATCTAACATATCTCACAAATCGCAATTATCGGTTGTGCTACAATACGTTAATAATTGTAGTGCACCAGTGGAAAGAATTTTGTTTTTTAAAGATGTTAGTGGTGATCGTTCAGCGGAAGTTGTGTAATGTTGTGCAAAAAACGATTTTGAGTTGGGGGTGTGAGAATAAACTGATTGCTCAAACGTACGATGGGGCGGCAGTCATGGCAGGAGCATTGAATGGGACGCAGAAGAAAGTAAAATACATTTTCCCAGAAGCTATGTTTGTGCATTGTTGCGCACATGTATTTAATTTAGTTCTGTCGCAATATGTATTGTTTATGAAAGATTGTAAATTATTTCTTGCAACAATTTCTGGCATAGCCTCATTTTTTTCGGTGTCTACAAAAAGAAATCCTGTTTTAAATGAAATTATTAAAAGAAAATTTCCAAAATTAGCTACAACACGTTGGACTTATTCATCTCGTTTGGTAAATACCATAAAAAGCGAAATGCAAGGCCTGTCTGATTTATTTGAAAATATTATTGAGAATCCAGAAGGCTGGGATAACGATGCAATTAATATTGCAAAAAGTTATCACATGTTTTTTGAAGAATTTAACGGTAATTTTCTCCTAAATATTTCTGCCAAAGTGTTTAGTTACACTAATGTTCTTTTTCATATTTTACAAAAAACTAACTTAAATATAGCATATTCTAATGAAAAGTTAGAGGAAGTAAAAGATGCAATTCAAAATATGCGAACTTCTGTTGCATTTGATGAAGTTTATTAAGAGGCTATTTCTGTAGTGGGTCCCACGAATTTAAAAAAACGTCGTGTAAATTTACAAAACTCAAGTATGGACGAAGACCAACATTTTAAAAATTTATATTATGAAATAATGGACACTATTTATTGTCAGATGTCCGTTTTAAAAAATTAAATTCGCTCAATTTTTTTGAACTATTGAATTTCAGTTTTTTTAAGAAATATCAAAGTAAATTTCCGTATGAATACCTTAATTCGTTAAAGAACTCTTATGCAAAACATTTCGATTTTGTAAATCTAATCAATGAATTATGCGTTCTTTAACTTAGTGAGTCATGCCACGAAATGAATTTATCGAAACTTATTCAGCATATAATGCTGAATGATTTGACAGATGCCCTAAGCGAAGTAAATAAATTGACACATTTAATTTGTACAATTCCATTTTCAACTGCTTCGGTGGAGAGATCATTTTCAGCATTGAAAAGAGTAAAAAATTATGCACGCAATACAATGAGCCAGGTTAGATTAAGAAATTTATCTCTAATAACAATAGAAAAAGAAATGTTAAAAAAACCCGAGTTTTATGATCATGTAATTGATGATTTTGTTAGTAATACAGATAGACGTATGGATTTTGTGTACAAATGAATAATAAAAAGTTAAAGAAGTGTTTAATGTACATTTTTATGGGTTTATTATTATTATTGTTGTTGTTCTCTGCACACCCTGCATGAAAACCTACCGCACGCCACTGATTCTCTCCTTCCCAGTCGCCCTTTAAGTGGGGAAGGCTATAAGGTTTTCCCCTTCCTTACCCCGTGCCTTCATAATATAACTGGAAAGCACGTAAGGCTAACAATCAGAAGGTCCAGAGTTCAAGTCTCGCGAGGATATTGCATATTTTACATGTTTTCTGCTTCAATAGAGTGAATGACTCTACAAACCTGCTTTATAAACCTTCGTTCCATTTCAAAATAAAAAAGGCACATTTTCGTAACCATTGTGCAAAAACTAAATGCTACTTTTACATTTTTTATAAAATCAAAAGCTAATTTCAGATTTCTTTCAATCAGCGAAAACACGCGTTAGTATGCATCTTTAGTAAGAATGAAGTGGGTTGAAGAGTACTTTTGTAAATCTGAAAATAATTATAAATTATAGTAAATCAGAAAATCAAATTTATCGAGGCATAAAACAGTGGCCCGGAAATGGGACTCTATATTTTCAAGGAAAAAAGCTTCACATGAACAAAAATTTCTCCTTCCTCTCCCTCCTCCCCCCTGACATTCAAGATGACCCACAAAAGACGCAAATTCTAATAATAGCATGTAATGTTCCTCTGTACTTTGTCTAAGATAAATGTAGAGGAAGCTAGTGAACTAAGTAGCAAATTATAGCTGAGTTCAAGTATTAATGACAGAGACTTGATAAGCGTTAAAATACCCTTTTATTCACTCAAAGAAATAATAACAGAAGACCCCCTTCTCGGGCTTACAGGAAAGCCTCCACTCGGACATTTAAATCAGGGTAAGAAAACAAGAAACTAATCTAATGCTAAACTAATTAGACTTAGCCGAAACTAGACAAAAGAACGTAGCCGAGTGGTGGCTTGCCTCGGGGATTTAAATCAGGATAAGAAAATAAGAAACTAATATAATGCTAAACTAATTAGACTTGGCCGAAGCTACACATAAATACCTTAATTGAACCTAGCCAGCGATTATCAACAGGCACGTATAATACGGTCAAGCGTAATAGATTCAAGAACGAAGTAGCAGAAGGCAAACACTTGCCACTAAGGACTCCTAAGCACTCTCTCTCGAAGTAAGTTTAACTTCCTTTAAATACTACTTCTAACTCATTTGCATAAAATACGACACTAAAAACTCATTCTGGTAGAGAATATTAGATGAGAAACGAGAATAGACAGTAAAGCATGTTTAAACTTAAAATAACTGTTAGAAACTTAAAGTAACCTCTACAACCAGACAAAACTTAGGCTAAAAGAAATAAAAGATCTTATCGAACTAATTAGAACATGTTCTTGAAATTTGTTTCGCTAACTAACAAGAATTAATCATTTTTAAATAATTCATGATTATTTTTATATATCAATAATATTAAGAAGAAGCAATGAGTAGATAGTTAATTAATCAAATAATTCATTACTTTTGGAGACATTATTTTCCTCAAATTTAATCTTATTGATTATAGTTAATGTATAATACTTGTGTACTTTCTTATATTTTATTTTATGTTTCACCAAAGTAATACAACAATTGAAATATTACACAAACTGATGAAATTCTTAGAAATATGACGTAATCTATAATACCTCTTCTAAAAAAATCTAAATACATGATTACGCTATTCTCAATTAATGCAAAAGATAAATTTACTATTACCTTTTTGTAGATGCTGTGAATAAAGGACTCGGTACAATAGCGGTCTAGCTAATTATAAAAAATACAGTCTAGTTACTCTACATTTCTTAATATTTCAATGATAGATTTCTTGATATTTCATTTGTGCAGCATGCGAAAATCACAGAACTCGTGTTTCGGAAGATTTATTAATATATGAAAACCAATGACGATTTCCATGTTCAGAAAGATCTATAAGCCTTGAGATGCCGATATTAATTTCGGAGTAAGAATAATAAGGAAAACAAATGAAACTTTTTCTCGGAAACTCGGTACCTTTGAATTATAGAATCGATATATTGACAAGATTACTTGACGCACTTAAAAGCAATAATTTAATTCCATATAAATATAATAAGATTAAATGTTCTCTGAATTTCTTTTGCATCTTCTCATTGCAACTAATAGTAACTCATATTGCAATTATAAGAAAAATTAAAATTAAAAAATAATAAATGATAAAGTTAACCGATGTAATTCTAAAATAATAAATAGGTGAGCAGAATTCTTAAAAAATTCACAGTGCCATCCCCGATGATTTTACTGATTATTTCAGATACGTCTTCTTTGTGGGAAGTGGTCGCCTCAAGAGGATTCACTATATTTAATGAGTTGTATAAACATTTTCGAATTATATGTCACTGAGAGGCAAACGTATGCAGCCTAATACTATTCTAGTTTATGATTTTTGCACGTTACTTAAATAACAGGATTAAAACTAAATTACGCAAGAGATTTTTAATAAAAAATTCTTTTTGAACTGACAAATGATAAAATATAAAAATGTAATATTGAGTTGGCATAAATAGTTAGGTTTTTAATGAATGAATTAATGTGAAGTAAATTTATAGATTGATGTTAACCCCTTCCGGTACGATTTAATAATGAAAAATTGTGCATGAAATAACCATTTAATTTTTATTAAAAAAACTTGTTTCATTTTATAATTCTTACATATTCTTAATTAATATACATTTTTACACATTGTTAACCCCTTCCGGTATTATAACGAGTCTAGCTCCTCATCGGTGTTTCATGCCATACGCACTGTGCGATTCCAGAAGGTTCACTATCATCAATTATTAGTCGCCTAGCACGTTTTCGCTTCCTTGGTAATATTTCACTATCTTTACTTTCATTATCAGTATCAGGTAAATGTACACTTATTTCTTCTGATTCTTCATAATCGCTCCAATGGCCTTGACCTTCGTACTCTGTACTACTCTTATCCATTATGGTATTTATTATACAACACGTTTTTTGTTTTAGCAAAAATATATATCGACCGATGTTCACACCAACTGTTTACAAGAATGAAATCTTATAGACTAACAACAATTTCGCCGCGTCTTGTACCAAGAAATTCTAACGGTAAACAATATGTGATAGTGATATGTGATATTTCCACAAGTAACAAAAGTGTTGCCAAATTCAGTACACTAGAAATTTTAAACTAAATTAATTATCACATTTAACAGTAACTTTAGTCGCATGACGAGTGTAGTTCGTCATTGTGCGTATGGCATGAAACACCGATGACGAGCTAGACTCGTCATAATACCGGAAGGGGTTAAAATACAGATCAATTCATTTTCTTAGTTCAATTACGAGTCTTCAGTGACTTCGTTTTTAAGTCAATGAAGAAATTTTATGAAACTGAGTAAAGGATCAATTTGCTCAATTTTATATCATTTATCTCGTATTTAATTGGCTGCCTTTATTGTTGCCTTGGTAACGGTCTTTTAATTCTGTATGTATTTGAGCAGCTCAAGCCATGTTACTTCGGGTTTCAGTAATAGAGTGGGTAATAGGGCCGTACCTTTATAAGGCAGCAAGGACGCATTTTCAAGGTGCCATGTCAACGACACATAAATACGTTATTCGATTTGTACCAATCAAAACTCAAAGACGCTGAAAATATATCTTTGTTGTTCTAACAAGACGAAACAACAGCACTCATGGGAAATAAATCTACATTTCCAAAGCGTCTAATTTTTTTATACAACGTCGTGATTTTTTACGGCCGACATTTTACTTTAGTACTATTAATTAAATTTGTTTTATATATTTGATGGTATCTTTTGACTTATACATTTATCAAATATATCTTTGGAGTAAATTGTATTTTAGACCTATCATCCCAAGAAGCGATCAGATATATTTTAAAAATTATTTTTTAAAATACTAACTACTTAAAAACTAATTAATTTAAAATGATTTTTATAGATACGAAAACTTTTGGAATTATAATCTCTAAAATTTTAAAATCTGATGCTGTTTAGAGAAAATAATTTTTTAAGTGCATTATTAAATAAATACACGTACACGTAATTTTTTTATGTCATGCAAATATTTTGTTTTTTTCTCATGGGAATTCACTTTCATTGCTTTCATAACTCGGGTTTAATTCTTATGTCGCCTCTTGTTTTAATGAATGAGCCTTTTCTAAAATTGCGTGTCGTCTAAATATGTTCTTACACTTTCGCTGAGTAGATGGCGCCACGGGGTTTCCGAAAACGTGTATAGAAATCTCCTATTAAAATAACTTAATATCAGTAAAACCACTTGCAGGATATAAGTTTTATTGGCACTGGGGGAGAAGGAGTTTCAAATGATTATCTGTATCCTCATGGATAAACCAATATGTAAATAACGGCAAATAACTGACACATGTCAGTAGCGTTATCCCAATTCTACATTCCCTTACACTAGAATAGATAAAATGTAAATGTGATGACATTTGTTATTCTATTGTATACGTAAATAGACAGATAGCTTTCTTTTCATATTTAGCAATTATTATGCTTTTATCAGCAACTTTTTCTGATTTCAAACTTACCTTAAGGTTTACGTATTGAGTTCACATTGTGTCGCACACTGATCGTTACGTTGTTTAACATCACCAGCAATTTTCTGCATCACATGTTCGTGCATATTTATATTTCATCACCTTCTAACTCTATTTTATGCTTCTCAGTTTTTGCTGAAACAGTATTTCACACGAAAGAAATCACAAAGTTTATTTCTTGCACTTTTTTACATGTAGTAGTTCAAATATTTTGCATTAATAATGTAATTTTTAGCTTTTAAAATGAGAAAAATTCAATAATTAGTAACACTTTATTAGTAACACTTTATTAATATAAGATCCGATTATCACAGCGAAGCAAACATGAGCTAGCATTTAGTCTACGATTTTGCTCAGTCAGTTTTAAGTTCACCTTTTCTAATTATAGATGAATTGAGGCCTAAGGAGTAGCAGCGACAACAAAAAGAACTGGCGGATTCAAGTTAAAAGAAAGTAGAAATGATTAGACCTTATTAGATACTGGAATATTAATATTACTATGTATTCTTATTGCAATCTAGCTTTCTTTTAAATACATAATATTGTGATAGTTAACAGTTTATTCATGACTACTTTTCATTTGATATATTCTTCCTATAAACTCCGACAAAATATTTATCTAATAAATATAATTTCCAGCATTGAAACTTTTCAATAATTAACGATTAATAAGTTTTAGGATCGGACCTAATAGTTATGAAAAATACAAATAAATAAACGGGTATTACATAAAATACATAAAATTACAACTGAATTGATATTTTCAATGAAAATGAAAATGAACAATAACAGATTTAATATTTGATTTAGAAAACAAATTTCAAATTTCGGTAGTATGGTATTTTCAGCGTTTTCAGTGAGCAGCGAAAATTACGTGTACGTGTATTTATTTAATAATACACTTAAAAAATTATCTTCCCTAAACAGCAACAGAGTGTTAAAATTTTAGAGTTTACACACATTTGGGTATAAATACTTCAAAAACATAATTTTAAAACATTTTGTGCTATTATAAGTTTAAATAAACGAATAAAATATTTTAGTCTTGTAAATAAAAATGTCATAAGAAAGGAAACAGAAAAAAGTCCTTCAGTTTTGTATGCAATTTTCTTTTCTTATTTATAGAGGCCACAACTTTAACTGTGCAAAAAAGAAAGCAGTATCATATTCAAATTTTTAGAAGTTGCGTAGCGATAGAAAATAGCTTTTTCTTCATTCAAAAGCCTGAGGTGAAACTATTTTTATGGTATCCACTGTCAAAAATTACAACAGACTGTACAGCAAAAATGAAAATATTTTTCGAAAGCAACTTTGAAAGCAAATCGCCCTAATTAAAAAAAATATTTTTTTAATCTCGCGTAAGCTTTTCCTTTATGTTAAAGATCCCTATTATTTTTTTTAAATATTATATCATTAAAAAAATAAATTTCGTATATACTCAAAATCTTTACTATAGTTATTAGAAAGCTAAATACTTATCCTAAATTTAACATGAAAAAAAATTCGAAAACGCTTGTGCGTAATATATTAAAAAGAATTTCATTCATGTAATCAGATTATATTGCTACTTTTTTTTTATTTAACTTAAGGATTATATGTATATAAAATTACTTTCACTTAAATATCTCCTCAATAAGTATTTTTTTTCCTTTTAATTCCTGTAAAACAATACAGAAATTCCTAATTCTGCACATTTAGTCATTACGGGAAATAAAAGTGCCCTTTAAGAAAGGCCGAATTTTATTAACAAGTGGTGGTGGTGGATTTCTGGCGCAAAGCTCTAAAGGTTATAAGCAATTTCATTAACAAGAAAATCCGCAAAAATTGCCACTTTAAAGTTAATACTGAGATGCATTTTCCATTAGAAACAGTGCATTTTATTAACCTTTTTTCGAACTTTAAAAGGTTTTAAAATTTTTAAATTTCGCAGATCGGCAAACAAAGAACTTATCAACTGTGACTTCTTTATCTGCCGGTGAGTATTTTGTGCTACTGACACACCTCCGCGCGCGAAAAGAATAGGTTTTCTGTTCGGAAGATCAGGATTCAAACAGTTGTTAAGCTGGGTGTGTTGTCAAAAGTTGATTACGTTTTTTCGTCAAATATCGTAGGTCACATTGCAGCTTCCTTCACTATGCATGGATGTACAAAGGAACATTACGAAACATTATACATTACGAAAGAGCATACCTGGATTTTTTTCCATTATATAGTAATTACTGCGCTTTTCAGCATCAAGAACCCTGCGTATACTTTCTATGTTATTCAATTATTTATTTCTTAATTCATTAACTTATTTTTAAATTCATTCAATTTTCCATAGTACACGATTTCTAAAATACTACTTTACCTTATTAGATGTTAATATTACTATGTATTTACTTATACTAGTATGTAGATTTCTTTTAAATAAATCATATTGTGACAGTACTGGTAGTTTAATTCATGATTACTTTTCATGTGTTATGGTCTTACTTTAATCATTCCTTTGCAAATAAAATTATTTTCATAATTTTCCTCTCTCTATTGAATAAAGATAAAATTAGTAAAAAAATTGCCCGAGAAACTATGGTATAATGTTTAGTATGCACAATACCAAAGCAGCGTGCAATGCAGGATTTGTAAATTTTTTAAAAAATGTTTTATAACAGAACGACAAAATTTCTCCCCATGTACACAGCAATCTGTTTTCGCTTTAAAAAATCAGAAAATTGCACAAATTCTGTACAGCCTTAGCAAGGCGCCCATTAAATACTGCATAGCTGTTCATAACGCGATATAAAAAAGCTACAAGATTTGGCTACCGGTGTGCCTCGTTAACAGAAAAGGGCCTGATTATTTAATTTATTCTTCATTATATAATCAACAGAATCGTAATAAATAAATATTCTATAACTAGAAAGTTTTACAAAATATTTCGATGAATCCCTCCAAAACAGAAAAACAATATATCTTAAAACAAAATAAAGATAAGAACAACATTGAGATTTTAATTTTAAAATTATACAAAACTTTATATTGACTTAAATAGTATTTGCGCATTTTGAGCGAGCATGGCACGCGTGGAAATAATTAGATGTGCTTAATCGGTCTATTATTTGAAACATTTTCAATGAAAGAAATCGTTGATTAGAGCAAAAATTATGACGAATATTCCAAAACTAATTGATGGAAGGACAGTGAGAGAGAAGCTCTAAGTTACAAAGCAGTTTACATGAGATTTTTAGAA
Organism: Stegodyphus mimosarum; assembly: GCA_000611955.2. Lineage (NCBI taxonomy): Eukaryota > Metazoa > Arthropoda > Arachnida > Araneae > Eresidae > Stegodyphus > Stegodyphus mimosarum. Next base: position 70,823 of record KK114133.1, on the reverse strand, counting down.
AATTTCATAGTCATTTATGATCTATGTTGCATAGATCATAAAACTTGATGAAAATAATCGTTGTGGAACTCAACTTAAATATTCAGTAAATAAATTCAGAAGAATGAAGAATTTGGCATTTCATGAATAACCGATTAATAAATTCAATAATTTGAGAGTGATGGCCACTACTGCATTCGCAGTTCTGAGCTTGACAGAATAAGCCTCTTATCAACAATAAAGCGTGAGAGTAGTTTTGGACTTGTCTGGAAGTACAATATCTGCTAGAGGAGTTAGAAAATTTGGATTATTTACGGCTTTAAAACGTATAAATAGCCATTATTTCCCATACTGAAACAAAACATCAAAGAAAATTACCACAAATTAAGTTTAGAGGTTGAATTCCATTTTTCAATAACATATAATCTCCGAATTTAGAACAAAAGTAGCAAAGCTTTTACAAAAACTGTAAATAGCTATATGGCACACACATGTAATCCCCAATGGTAGGCACTATGTATGAAAAGCAAACATCTCATTAAGAAGACGATTTACCGAAAAAATTACAGATATATATTTTAACAAATTTACAGCATGTAAAAATACTATTGCAACAAGAGTCAAAGTACTAAAATGCTTAAATTTCAAGGAATATAGTTTAGAAGGTTAAACATAATATTCTCCTTCTTCAGCTGCAGTTGTGAAAATTACACAGGGAAAAATTGTGTTCAGGCGATAAAAAAAAGGCAAAACCTCCAACTAAGGTAGGAGAAACAAAGCAGCTAGCACCATATATTAACAAAAAGTGAAAACATTATTGCGTCATAATTTTAAAAATGCCATTTTTCTTTTCTCTGTAGCCAAATATATTCGAAAATCATCTTGCGGTGCCAAATTAAATTTCCTAGAGGGATTTATATTATTTTATTATTTTCACATTCATAAAAAGCTTCCAGTTCTAGTTAATAATCGAATTTCTAATCAGTCTTCACTTTTTAATGGATTTATAGTCATAATGTTTTCACACCTGCAGCTGACGAAGGAGGTTCAATTAGAATTTGGAAACTGCAGTCCTCGCTCTGATCCGCGCATTGCTTTCGGTATGAAAACGGTCGTCGGGCCTCTTTTCTAAAAAACTGTTACCTATGTCTGATAGTCCTCCAAATAGATAGTCTTAGTCAAACTCTACGCGAAGCAGTGGCTGCATTTTTGCCTAAATTTAAATTTTAACATTAGCTTGCTTCTCTTTCATTTACTTAATATACTTTGTTAATTAATATTGTTACGTGCGTACGGGTTCGTTATATATTGAATGCGCAAGTCGTTAAAAAGTTAACAAAAATTTATTCTTTCCACAAGAAATAAATTAAAATGCTGAAATATTTCTTCACAGATCTTCGCACAATATCACAGTATCTCAAACGTTTAGCAAAAACTCAGTTCAAAGCAGATAAAATAATTCTATCTCACAGCGAAATCGCTACAATCAATACAGCATTAAGTAAACAAACAGCAGTTCGCTTTTTACAGCTACAAGTATAACAGCAACAACAACAACAACAACTGAGATGAGGTGTTTCACCTCGGCTTTTATAAGCTTTTTAATTATCAGTAGAACAATCACGATATTTCTAGATTTTTCTGGATGGCAACAGTAATTACGAGATACATTGGTGTGCAAAAATTAAGGACGAAGTCGAAAAATTAGCATATCAGCTGAACGAAGAGGCAGAGCGGACAGAAAGACCAATCAGGAGATTAAGTAAGGTGATGTACGGTAGCACATGCGCAGATATGCAGGTAGACGTAATGGGGGAGTGTCTGAGTAGTATAAAGCATGTTGTCGGTGTAAGAT
>KK114133.1:44246-68586 GCA_000611955.2 Stegodyphus mimosarum | reverse complement strand
TTCAAAAATCGTCTGCGTGCGTTGCACGGGAAAATAAAAAGGAATTTTAATTACAGTTCTAAATAAATAGCCAAATAAATGTGAAATTCGTAACAATATTCTCTAAAACTTTAACGAATTTTTCATTAACAAACTCAAAGATTTCAAAGCCAGCAATACCAACGTTGTACAGAAAAACATTTTTATCTCCAGCGCGTGAGAGCGTGTACCGAAATTTCTAAAGATATGCTCAATTTAAAATTATTTTGCGATATTGCTGTTGAACTGAATTTTATGGTTTAAGTGCGAAGAACATGGTATTTAACAAATAAAGGTAACACACAAAATGTTAAATAAACGTCCCTTTGGACGTAATTTAAAATCTGAAACATTTCAGATTTTTTTTGTGTTGTTTTAATTAATATTTTGGCTGATTAAAGTCATACGAAGATGGGAATAGTCGAAATGGCTTTCCACGAATTTTTGGAATCTGGAAAAATGTATTTAATGTGTAGCAATGCTATTTTTTTAAATTTAATTTAACTTTAGTATATTCTTTTGAAACAATATATATACATTTATTTGTATACGTTTGGTGGGGCCGATTGCAAACAAAATCCGAGGTGCACATCTACATGTTATAGCAGCGCTATATACAAAATTTCAACGTTCTGATGCTCCTCCTTTCAACGTTCTGAGGCTCCAAAATTTCAAAGTTCTGAGGTATGTATGTATCTTGCTTAAAATGCGAGATATATACATACATACAAACGTACATACGTACGTATACGCACAGACGCCACGGAAAAAAACTCTTCAGAATCCATTTTAAATTAGTTTTATAATTATTTTTGGGGAAAAGAGTCTTTTATTCTGTCCTTACATAGAGATGTCACTCAAAAACATCGTTAAATTGCATTCGATAGAGGTCAAAATAGATATTTTGTTGAAATATGGTACCCGAAATTTTTCGCGATTACAATATTTCGTTTTTAGTTCGAACAAGGAAGTAATTCTCAAAGCTGTATGTAAGTAAAGCGTCGACACTTCAATGGGAGAAATTGCGCTTCGAAACGACCCCAGCGCTCGTAGCGGTGGCGATGTGGAAACACAATCAGTAAAACTGCGCATGCTCCTTTTCTTTTCAGTCATTGGTTGTTTTGGTTTGGTTGTTTGTTTGATTCTACCCAAATCTTGTTAGCTTCTAACGTGCTTTGTTTGTGTTATTTATAGCTTATTAATTTTGTACTTTTTAATTAAAAAAGGCTATTTTCAGAACCAATTTTTTAAATTTTCTCAAATGGCGTATCGATACTGCGAATTTAAGGATTGCAAGAGTAAGATTTCGTCGAAATCTGATGGAATACATTTCTACACGTTTCCTTGAGACGATGCGTACTTAAAGAAGTAATAAAGAACAGTTTTAGGATATGTATTGTTGAAATTAAAGGTAAAAAAATCTGATAATTAAAAGAATTGTTCCCTATATTTTATAATGACGCAGGTACAAATTTTAAATAATATTTAAAAATATCTTTTTTTATTCCCTTTCAGAAATATTCAGAGAAAGTTATGTACTATTTAATGTATTTGACTATTAAAATAAAAAGACCGAATTGAGCATTAATTACAAATTGACTTAGATTTTTTTTATTTAAAAGATGCCTCTGAAGCTGAAAAAATCATGTCATATTTGAGAAAGTATTTTAGGTAGAAGCTCTGTAAGTGGAGAAGAAATAATGCATAATTTTAATGTTAATAACAATGAACTTTGCTTAAAAATGTATTCTTTTCGTGCACTTAGGACTCTGAAATATTGTACAAATACAAAATATATACATTTATATTTATAATTACTACGCAATTGCAAAATATTTACATCCAATCGTGTCAAAACTCATTGCGGCCTCTCCATCTTACTTCCAACCTCCATGACGTCACTGCAGGGGAGAGGAGGAGGGGAAGAGATTTAGTTTACATCGCCACCACTGCAGTGGATTAGCGCTGCAATTTGGCGTCATGTTATAGTATGGGAGTGCCGACGCTTTACTTACATACAGCTTTGGTAACAATATCCTAAGGCATTTTGGCTAAGGAAAATTAAGCATTTCAAAAAACAGTTATTTTAAATCAATCTTTAACTGCATAGCTAAATACCATATATTAAGAATAGTAACATATTGAATGAAAAATGCTCCTAAAGTCACCTCCGTAGATATTGAAATCCATCATACTTTCTCATGTATCAGCACCAGTTTTTCATGTTTAATAAGAAATGCTGATACAATTAGCTCAGTTGTCCGTGTAAATACGAAATATTGATACACGATAGTTTTAATTTGCTGTAATAATGAGTCAAATAATCGCCTGAGAAGCAATACTGTATGCAGGTTCAAATCTATTATAATAATAATAATAATAATAATCTGAAAGGATTCAGATTTTAACGTCGCACCAGAGACTTTGTTACGGTCCTTAAGCTTTTGCTGAGTTCGCTGTTTAGCAATTTGCTCTTGGACTCACTTCTGGTAATATCTCTTTTTCAGTCTTTTTAACTCTTATATTAAACTTAACTTTCTTTGTACTTATGCCGCATAAAATTCAGCAGCAAAATCGCAATTCTTTTAAAAGCAGGACATGTTTAGAACTCTCGATGCAATGTATTAGTATGGCTCAAAAGGGTTTTTTAATGTGTTTTAAACTCTAACTGAGCTCGCAGTCTACCAGTCTGCTCCTGCACTCACTCCTGCTAAACCATACTTTTTTTGTCTTTTTAACTTTATTATTAAACGTCGTTTACTTCGATCTTACACAACATATAGCTATACAACAAAATTCCAAAGTTTTTAAAAGCTGCATAGTATCATTTGTTTACAATTCCCGATGTAGTGCTAAGTGTTGGCATACATTTTTATATTTTCTTCAGTCTTTTCTTAGTTCATCATATCAATATTCAGTTTTGTTAGCAAGACCGCTAACAAAAAAATTTTTTGTCTTTTTGTTTACCATTTTATGTGTTAACTTTATTTATTAAATATCATGTTCTTTGCAATAACGCCACATAAAATGCAAAAGAGCAAAATCACATAATATTCAAAAACAGCATATTTTTAGAATTCCTTAGAGAGTGTTACAGGCTGCCATATATATTTATATATTCGTTACATTATTTCTTCAAAAACTAGCCGCACGAGCAGCCCACCACCTAAAATAGGAGTCGTAAGAAAGGAAAAGTATATAATAATTTTAGTAAGTCCACCTGGTGTAATTTCGTAAAATATTTAATATTTCTAATCAGACATCTCATGATTTTAATATATTATTATTTAAATCAATCACATTCAAAAGTAAAACAGAAATATTCTTAAGAACAGCGTTTATTGCTTAGCAGAGTTTCTTAAGAAATTTCTAACTAAAGTTTTAAAGTACCTTAGGCTTTACTGAATGGCAACACGTTGGCGCGTGAAAGATGTAAGTATTTTATCTCCGTCACGGCAACACATTGTCTCCGCAAAGTTAGTTTGTTAATAAAAATTGAAAGAGAAATATCTTACATTTTTCCGAATGGCAACAGTACTGTGCGCTGGAGACAAAAATATTTCATTCTGAACAATGCTGCCACTAATGGCTTTCAAATCTTTGAGTCTGTTAATCAAAAATTCAATAAAGTTTTACACTATATGAAATAAATATTAAAACAAAATCGAAATTCAAAATTCGGGCTTCCAGGTCCACATGTTCGGGTGGAGGATTACCTTATTCAAAATCTGATGGCTCTAGATACTGTCTTTTTTTCACAACGCGAAGAACATGCATACACACATACAGAATCTTCCTTATTTAATTTCTTTAAAAATAATGTATTGCGATAATAATTGGTGGTAGAAATTTGAAAAGTGATACGTCGTTTATAAGAACCAACGCAAAGTTCCGTTCCGTTCGAACGCAAACCTCCTTCGGACTAATGAATAAGTTCAGAAATTCTTGAATATTTTTTTCCTTTATCACAATTAGCGAGTCTGATTTTAGTAATACAATAATGATTCGCCTTTTCTAAAGATAAAGATATATGTAGTAAAAGTGTTCTGTAATACTAGGCTTAAAACGTTCGAATATTCGAATGCCATCGATCTAGAAAAAGGATTTCAGATTCGAATACTCACATCTTAATTTGCTTTCCATCGCTCATCATTCTACTCATAATTTTGAAACTTAAGCTAAAAAACCATTACAGATTTAATTCAAATTTTCCGATTTTCTAGGCAAATTTGTGCTATTCGCGTCCTATAGAAACATTTTCTGAAAAGTGAACACGACTGTGCAAATTTTAATTCAAATACTGCTTTCTTAAGCAAATTTGGCATTAAAAACCATTCGGTATTCGAATTCCAGAAACTTTCAGATTCATCACTCATCTAGCTATTACACAGCAGCTAATTGGTCATCAAGTTTATTGTTCTTTTTTTTTGATCGCCTTACGAGTTAGACTGTGTTAATTATATGTCTCAAAGCTTTATTTTCTGAATAAGGGAATTCTATAGAAGTTAAGTATTATTTACCTTAACGCAGAATTAAGCTGCAAGCGATAAAAGAAGTCATTCCAACACTAGGCTTAATATGGCGCTAAATATTATAAAAATTAAATAAAATAAATTCTTTTCCAAGTATAAGTATAGGTAGAGTAGCAGACGCGTGTTTTGCTGAGAAACCAAAATTATCTTCCTCCATAACTGATTCCATAACCATTCTGAAGGGAAGACCATCCTGATCAAATACTTCCCACATCTTCACCGGTGATTCCTTGTAAATATATGCATTACCGTTCCGCTTTCATTTTTTTTCATTTCAATTAATTAATGAAGTTATTATTAAAAAATTGCATTTGCAAAATAATAGTAGTATAGTTCACATATTAAAATAGAACTTCCTCATTGATATAATGGTAGCCATACTGGCTGCCATAGCTCTGGAGCTGGGCTTGAATCCCAGAGAAGGCTTGGATATTGTAAATGAATAGTGTCTTTGCTGCATGGAGGCACTTAAAATAGATGATGCTCCGAAAATCCACTCGAGAGGCTTAAGTATGGGAATAGGCCTGGAAGAATTTTGAGATTCCCAAGAGATTCTCCATCAAAATTGGTTCGAGTCGGGCAAAGTCGTACTATCACCTTGTAGGACGTCCAACGCCTATGCCAATGACAGACGCTCCTCGCCATGATAAAATTTCTGGACTTGTTTTGATGTTATTGTCAAACAAGTGAGATAACTCACAATAGTAAAAACGTATTTAAAATATTCTTGCATGGAGTTAATTTTAAGGAACAACTGTTGGCCACAATGATATAAGCCCAAATTATTCTCTTTTTTGTTTAAAAATTAAGTCACAATTCAACAGCAATTACTCAACTAAAATACATTAGAAACTTGTATACTGTTCGATTTAAGTATAACGTTTCCCACATAGAAGTTTTATTTAATTATATTCTCGTCTATTTATTTATTTATTTATTTATAAAAAATGGCCATAGTGCCTTCCTGTTGAAGATGTTTTAAACCGAATGAATTGATTTACGATTCGTAATTTTGAAGTTGAATTTATGACATCGTTCTTTGCTTAACAGCTATTTATAATACGATTAAAAGCATAATATAAAAAGCAATAATGTAATATTTAATATAACTTATACAAATAATTGTCGTTCAGAATCGAATATGGAAAAATCGTAAAAGCATTCGTAAAGTATTATGAAAATGAATTCTTCTAAAACGAAAGGATTATATTGCTTTTTAGTTCGGTTTTATAATAGTATCTTAAAAATGTTTTCGAAGTTATTTCCTTTCATTTGCATTTCCAAATAAATATCTTATTCCTTTTAAATACATCAGAAAATTTAAAGCTTATACGGTTTTACCTTCTAAAAGTTAAAAATTAAAATCTCGACTTTTTTTATCGTTTAGAAATTAAAGTTTCTCTAATATTAAAATTCATCATATCCTTACCATTAAATTCTGTGTTAAAATTCATTACGGGAAATAATTTTAACATATTTAAAATTTTAAATTTCATTGAAGAGCATGAAATTCTTTGTTTAAAAAAATGAAAAGCAATATTATTTACAAATAAATATCCTTGTCAGTAAATTCTGCACTAAAAATCATTACGGCATGATAATTTTAGCAGATTTAATATTTTAAATTGCGTTAAAAAGCATGAAGGGGGCACCCAGATTTGAACCGGGGACCTCTCGATCTGCAGTCGAATGCTCTGCCACTGAGCTATACCCCCACAGGAACGACGTCTGTTAAAGTCTTTTATTAGCAATTTATATTGCATCATAAATACACATAACAATGCGTAATCGAAAGCGTAGGTGACTGGAACTTCAGAACGAGCATGCGCAGCTCTATACGAGAAAAGGTTCAGTGGGGAAGAGAAGACGGAAAAAGGGGCTTAGACAACATGTACTTCAATTTAATAACTCCTAGTACGTAATTTAAATAATGAAGGGAGATTGCAAAATTTCTTAAAACAGGATGCGATCTGTATTATATCTAAAATATTAACGAATTACAAGGATTAATATTATTTCTACTCTAATAATGTTGCAATTCGAATTTAAACATTATTTTTATGAATTTTGAATTTGAATTTTTACCTTTTCATAGGGAAGTTATTGTTTTCAGTAGGCAATAAAATCCTATATATCATAAAATAATGCTGTTTGCCGATCGGCAGTGCATATGATCTTCCATCTAATTTCGATAATAAAAAGCATGTTTTTGCGTACAGCATTAAGTTAACTATTTTAAAAGTCATTTTATCTGGACTCTTTTAAAGTAATTTTCAAAAAGTTATTTTGCATAAGGTTTATTTTGTATTTTTAAAAGTGTCATAAATAAGACAGATTTCTAATACTTTGCTGTACGCCGATAGCAAAATTTCTTACTCTTCTTCTCGTGCACCCTGTCGCCCACAGTCAATATAAAATCTAATGGTAATAATAAAGGTTAAGAAATATATATGTACAGAGAGAGAGGGGGGGAATTATAGAGTGTAAGCCTCTTTGCGTGTTTTTTAAACGATTGTTTATAGAGAAATATATATTTTAAATATTTTGATAACTTGTAGCAGCTCCCTCTAAGTATAATATTATCTTTGTTGCTGAGAAGTTTACTTTAACATGAAAAAAAACGAAAATAAAAAAAGAGTTCGCTTTCGTGTTGTAAAGTAGAGGGAAAGTAGACACACACATTCGTTATTGCGTTTATTGGCCGAGAGAAGAACAAGTTGGTACAATAGACATAGTTAGGCGCTCGCAGGCGCCCTCTTGCAGAGAACAAAATCAAAATTTACATAAAGCGTGAACATGCCGCCCACCTTGAAATACCATTTCAACATTCAGTGGTTACAATTCAGAAAATTGAAAAAACACAAGACAACATTAAAATCATTATATAATGCTTAATTTATGATATTTAATTTATGAATTAAAACTCAAATTGGTAATGGGTACAATTTTGTAATATTTCTTTTGACCATGCCATCTGAAGTCCTAATAGTCACAACCCTAACAATATTTTCAAGACCAGGATGTAACTGAGTAATTCTACCCATTTTCCATTTAGTGGAAGGTATGTTATTATCCTTTACGAGACACAGATCATTAACTTGAAAATTTTTAGTTGTCAAAAGCCATTTTGGTCTTTGTTGTAATCGACACAGATATTCTTTGTGCCAACGCCTCCAAAATTGTTGAACCATTTTTTGAATATGTTTCCATCTAGTGAGATGGGAAACATTAACTTCAATGTAATTTGGTTCAGCAATACTTGTTAATGATCTACCAATAAGAAAATGACTAGGCGTCAATGCTGATAAGTCATTTGGATCATTAGATAACTCTGTTAAAGGTTGCGAGTTAAGACAAGCTTCTACTTAAGTGAGAAATGAGCTAAATTCTTCGTATGTCAATCTCGCCTTACCAACTACTCGTTTTAACACTAGAATTACGGAAGAGGTCAGTTTGACAAGTAGCGAACTTTTATCTCTGACAGCTCTTCTTTTTTTTCGCAAGTATCTTAATCTTTTCTCGACTTTCCCTAAATCATTAGGATTTACGAAATAGTAAAAATTTCAAGAAAATCGTATTTTTATTTTAGCCCTAACAAATCATTATACCTAGAAATACGGCAGATGTCATTTTGACACCTTTGAAAGAAAAGAAATGTGAATGCATACATACTATTGTATTACCTGAACACTGTTACTTCTGTAAACTATTTTTATTTGCACCTGCTAAACAAAATACAAACAAAGGAAAAGAATATGGTATGTCTGCTTAGTTTCACATCTGTCAGTCACATGATTTGAAATATGTGCTATACTTTTCTTTGTGGAAAGGAAACAGAGAAAAGAGATTATTACGAGCTGAACATTGAGCTGAAAGTTTGTAGATTTCTCGTAGATATTTTGTTTATTATTCATAAAAAGTTTTAGTGGAAAATTTTATTCTATTTACATGAATTTATTATAGTGACGTACTAATGGCGAGCAGAAAAGGACTAACGCATGAAGAAATCGTGAAACTGATGCAAGAACTCTCTGATGCCGATTCCGGTTCTGAAATCGAAAATAATTCCACAGATAAAGATGGAGATGAAACATCTTGTAATTCTGAATTTATTATAGGGAGTAATCAGACAATATCATCCTCTAGCGCAAGTGAAAGTACAAATGGATTTGTTTCTACGAGTTCAAATTCTGCCGTGCCTAAGAATGCCAAAGCGGGAAATAGAAAACTCTCAAAAGGGAATATGAAATTCAACTCAATTCTGACTAACACTTTTAAAGAAATTGCTAGTGATGGAACTATATGGAAAGCAGAAAATACTTCAAATACTTCTGGTCGGCGACCCTTGCAAAATATCTTGCGAGAAAATGCAGGACCGACATCCTATGCTAAACGTCACATTTGTTCTGGTAAAGCTCTTAGTGCGTGGAAGTTAATAATAAATGAAAAACGTTTGCGCGTCATAAAAGAGTGTATTGATGCTGAAGCCAAGCGTAAGCTTCATAATCACTCTTTCACTATTTTATTAGGAGAACTGGAAGCCTTCATAGCGTTGTTGTACGTAAGGGGGTGCCATTAGTGGCCACAAGGGCTTACCGATTCTTAGTTTGTGGTCCAAGACTTGGGGACCAAAGTTTTTTCATGAAACTATGAGTAGAGATAGGTTTCTGGAAATTATGAAATTTCTTCGTTTTGATAATAAACTAACAAGGTCTTCACGTTTGAAGCGTGATAAATTTGCATTAATATCCGAGGTATGGAATACTTTTATAGAAAACTGTAAGCTTTGCTACAAACCAAATGAAAACATTACGATTGATGAACAGTTATTCCCTACAAAAACAAGATGCCTTTTTTTGAAGTATATGCTTAACAAGCCCGATAAATTCGGAATAAAATTTTGGCTAGCAGTAAACGTTAGGACAAAATACTTATTAAACGGATTTCCATATTTAGAAAAGATGAAATGAAACCAAGTGATCAAAGTTTAAGAAAGAACGTAGTAAATCTTTTAGTTGATCCTTACAAAAATACAGAGTTATTCAAAAAGAAAGAGCAGATTTCAAACATTTATTTCTTCCAAACTACAAATGATAGAAATATGATTCTAACGTTAATGGATAGAGAAAAGTTTACAATTATGGTATGCATTCAATATGAGCACCTTGTGTGAAAGATGAAAAGTGGATTCATCGAAAATAATTAATCGTTCAGCAAACTTGTCTTCTTCTATGTCATCTAACATTCTACTGCAAAATTCGTACCTTTTGTTGTGGTCGTCAGGATGCAATGCTTGCAATAACTGCAGTTTGTTTGGCTTCATGTGCAGACGATGTTTTAGAACTCGCCATACCGCTGGTTGAGGAATTTTAAGTTCTTTGCTTGCTCGCGATGTGGCTTTCTTTGGGCTCCAACCGACAAATAATACCAGAACAAACAACAGAGCCAATGCGGCCATGATTAGAACTTTTACCCGTACTAATAATAAATTGTACACTTTTCTCTATCCATTAACTTTAGAAACATGTTTCTATCTTTTGTAGTTTGGAAGAAATATATTTACAATCTGCTCTTCCTTTTTGAATAACCTTGTACTGGCCGAAGTATAACTACAGACAGTTTCTTTACATCAGTAAAACTTGCGAAATCGCTAAAATCAAAAGGATTGAGTCATGTTGGAACAGTAAATCGCGCAAAAAGAGAAATTCCCTCTAGTTTCAAAAATGTAAGAAACAAACGTTTTAGTTCAGTTGTGATGAAACACGACTATATAACACTTACATCATATCAAGATAAAAGGAACAAAAACGTAATTTTGCTGAGTACACTCCATTCACCAGTTGAATTTGAATCTAATGAAAAGAAGGTTCCTGATGTAATACAGTTTTACAGTTCTACAAAATTCGGGGTAGATGTTTTGGATCAAATGGCAAGAAAGTACACCGTGAAAGCACCATCACGCCGTTGGGCAGTACATATATTCTACAATATATTTTACTTAGCAGGCATAAATGCGTGGATTCTGTATAAAGAAGTTACAAAAGAAACTATCAGCAGAAGGGATTTTCTATTGTTTTTGGCAGAAGAACGAAGAGAAGAATATAAATCTAGTAAAATCAAATTTGTTTGCTTTTCAAGAGGCTTTGTGGATAGACAAGATTCAATAGAATCAAAAAAAAAAAAAGGGAAGAAATGTCAAGAAAGAAAATGCAAAGCTAACAAAACTTCTAATATTTGCGACAACTGTAATAAATATGTATGCGGATATTGTACACAAAAAATCAGAAAGATAAGAGTGTGTGCTAATTGCTGCGCTGACTAATATATTATCTGTAAATAAAATATTTCTATATATTTCTATTTCTATGTACTTTTTATAGAAAAATGTTTTTTTATAATACTTTAATATTTTAATTAAAAACCACATTTTTTGGAAAAATTTGCGTAAATATTTATACATTTTATTTTCTGTGTTTCTGAAATGTAAACTATCGGAAACGAAAAACAAATTTACATTTTCCGATACAAATATTTAAATGCTTGTTCATTATTTGAGTACATACCTGCAAAATCCCTATATTCTTTAAAATAAACTGTAGTTGTCATAATTTGAGTTATTTTAATTTCTTTTTCGCAAATATATTATATCATATAGAGAAATATGCATATATCTTATCAAGGGGTCAAAAAGACACCCGCCGTAATTCCAGGTATACGAAGACCACCTTAATTCTAGTGTTAAATGATATTTTGTTGATTTTATGCCAGCTTCCCAGAGTCCACCATATGTGACGCACCTGGAACGTTTAGATGCCATTTAATGCCGTTATCAATCAAATATCTGCTAACGTTTTGATTATAAGTCGTAGATTTAGCAAGCCTTTCAAATTCCATGAGTTTGCGTTTTGCTCCAACAAAACTGAAACCGCAATCGCTATGTTATTTTTGCTATATTATACACTGCTTTTGCCCCTGAGGGAAATGAACCTCTTAGGGCTGCGATAAAAGTATTTGCTGAGAGATCAGTTACTAATTCTAAGTGAATAGCTCTTGTCGTAAAACAAACAAATAGAGCTATACATGCCTTGAATGATCTAGAGCCTCTACCCTTATTTGCTTTAATTTGAAAAGGACCTGCGTCATCCACTCCACAGCGCAAAAATGCAGGAGCAGGGGAAACGCGACTAGATATCAAATCGCTCATCAATTGACTAGTGACAAATACTCTAATTCTGCAACACTTTATACATTTTCTATCTAAATCCCTGATAACAGCTCTAGCACGTATGATCCAATATTGTTCTTGAATACAAAATTGCATGAGTTGTGGACTTGCATGCAAAAAGTATTTCATGGTAATGTCTAACAATGAGATGAGTTAAAATGCGCCTCTTTGGCAGTAAAATGAGATGCCGAAAGCCATATGCAAGGTTTGCATGTCGCAAGCGACCTCCTACCCTGAGAATACCTGAATTATCTACAAATGAATTTAAAGATAAAAGTTTGCTTGTACAATATAGTGATTGATTTCTGCTTGAAAGTGTCGATTTCATTCTTAAATTCAACATATTGCATTAATTTAACTAACATACGCATAGCTTTAGTTAATTCATTAGTTTTTAATAATTCATTAACGTTATCTCCTTAATTTCTACAGTTATTTACAAATCTCAGACATAATGAAACTATAACACGTTTACGTTTGGCGAGAGAAGAATATTTATAAAAAAAATCATGAGCGTCTATCAAGTGACTGACAGCAGTTGTTGACTATAAAGCGTATCTTTACTCGGGCACAGAATCATTCAGTAGTGGTGCAGATGACGCTGGCTGAAAAAGAAATAAATCATACAATAAATCTGGACCACGTAGCCACAAGGTCATCGTAGCCACAAGTGTGTGTCACTTGTTAGAGTGCTGATGATGACACACCACGAGCTGCAAGATAGCAGGATTAGTATTTCCACTCACATGATGCCACTGGACATGAGAAGACGAAGTCTGGAATTTTGCTACTTTGTTGACGACAAAGGCTTACATCAGATCCTATCCAGGCTAGTACATTCAGGTGCAGGCTAGACATTCTTGGTATTCGTTCTGACGTGGAGTTTGATAAGTATGAAATAGAAATGCATGAACTATTTTCTAAATTGTATGTATTAAAAATTCCTTTAAAGGAAAAATCAAGGAAACTTGCTAATGCATGTAGAGATATAAAGAATGCTGATGCAAATGGTTTAAAACTTCCTCGAGTACAACTGCCAGTGTTTACTTCTAATTACGTTGATTGCATATCATTTCGGGATTTATATCTTGCTCCTGTTGGAAATCATAGTACATTAAGTGACAGTAAAAAATTGCAATATCTTAAGCTTTCCGTCAAAGGTGAAGCTGCTGCTTTACTACAAACAATTCAAATTTCAAACGCGAATTATAAAAAGGCATGGATAATGGATATTAAATAAAGCGCTCAGCCATTAAAAAAATATTACTTATTTTAGTTCATTAATATTTTGTTATTTCAGCTTAACATTTTACAGACTGCTTGATGTTTAAATTGATGCTTTAACGGATTAAAATATGTTGCAATTCCCGCTCAATATTTAGGACCTGATTTTCCGTATTTTAGGAAACATGAGCTATTTAATTGAAACACATATCGAAACTCTCTTTTCTGTTCCTCTTTATCACTGACGAAGGAACTACGCATGCTCCTTCTGACGTTTCACTCGCTTTCGCTTTCTGTTCCGCATTATTGTCTAATACCATTGTTTCTTATCGTCAGCTAGATATAGTAGAAAACACTAATCACTAGATATATAATATGGTTAAAGAATGTGGGGGTATAGCTTAGTGGTCTAGAGCATTCGACTGCAGATCGAGAGATCCCTGGTTCGAATCCGGGTGCCCCCTTCGTCTATTTTAAGTTCAAATTTAAAACTTTTTTAACTAATTTTTGATAATTATTAACTAGCCCTATCAATATAATTAAACTGCTAAAACTTTTGTTTTTAATTAATACACGAAGAATTTATTTTTTCTAATGATCATACTTTTAAAAAATATATAAAAATATGATTTCACTAGCAGTAGACATTAAAGGAAACATTTGTTTAAAGTCTGGTTTATGAAATAAAATGAAACTACAATATAATCCATTTTATTTACATATCAATTTTAACATCAATTTTTTTAATGCACATTTGCGACGGACCTCCTATTCGCTTCTGAAGTGTAACATTTGCTAAATCCTTCTTTGCTTTGTTGAATTTATACAATTTTGCAATAAAAGTTTTGAAAATATTCAATATAGCATCACTACAGTTCTTGTGAATTTTAATCTTAAAAAAAAATTCGTAACAGTGAAAACTCCGATAATAAATTAAAATTACTTAAATTAGTTTTAATTTTGATGTTCTTAAAGAATTAAAATCGTAAAACTTCTTCCAGAAAAACGTCGCTGAACCCAGTGCTGTTCGTCGCTACTGGAAGATGAGCTCATGCGTCACTGGATTGGTCGATACGGGGAAAATGACTTAGCATCTTACATATGACCTCCAAGGTCTTCCAACTTTACGCCAAGCCGCTTTTCTTCCCCTTGACCGTATATTAAAAACAATTGTTATATATTCCCAGTGTCAGTACTATTAAAAGGATCTAGGATCATATTATAGTTGTTTTCCTGATCATCAGTGAGGAAATGTTACAAAGGGAGTGAAGAGAATTGCAGTCCTGGTTGTATATGTGTTAAGCACAAACACAACCCTGTAACAAAAATTTATAATCTTAATATAAAGGATTTTCTCACATTTTATTTAATATACTCATTTTTCACTCGCAATTCTTACAAACATAGTTTTAAAATTCAACGAACCATTTGAAATAACTCTGTATAATAAATTATTTGTACTTAAATTTAGACGCATATCACAGGTTTTTGAGAATTAAGATTTGAAACATTAAGAATCAAATTTTTTGCTTTTAAAGCGCTCGGTCTTTCATAATAGGCTGAACAAATTTGAAACGCAAATTAAAGATTTTATCTTTTGCAGCCGTCTTGGAACTGGCATGCCTTACAGCCTGTCTATCTAAATTGAAAATCTTATGTTTTACATATTGGGATCATTTGCAATGTTTACGGTTCTTCTCAACAATTTCGTCACATGATTGTGTCTAAGGTTTCAATTTTGACGGAATATGATTTTATATTGTAACGGCGATGAAAACACGTTCTTTAAGGTGTAATTAACACGTAAAATAGTTATGATCTGCAAGACTGCAGTCAAATACTTCGAAGAAAATTTTGCCATTTAACATTACCAAACACTAAACTGTATAAATATTTTTATGTTAATATAACAAATACAAAGTATCACATTAATATAAGAAACTATAGTGCACTATCCTTGAGAAGTTAATCGTTTGAAAAAGTGTAAAACAGTTCAAAATATAAAAATGCTCATAAGCATTTTCCTTCTCTTCTTAAATAAGAATAACATTTAATGTTGTCAAATTATAAGTCTAAATCATAAATTTACGATACACTTTACAACTTTCAATAACAATAAAAAAATTTCAGTGTGAACGCAATGTATATAAATGTGAGAAAGAAATATATGTATATAAATATAAAAATATATGAAATTAATTTGAAATAACAGTAATGAATAGTATGTAATTAATTTTTGTAACTCGCTGGAAACCTCACATGTCTACGAGAGCCTTTTTTATGAACATGTGTGCCCAGCAAATCTGATTGTTGTTGTTCAAGTTATAGATGTGCAGTCCTATTTTCATTTTACAATGTTTGCGCACTATCCGATTGAAAAACGAGAGGCTTCAAAGATAATAAGATATGTTTAATTTACATTACTAACTAATTATATACACAATATAGAGAGAAGTTACTAGTTACATCTTTAACTCAAACGTCCATTACGAGTTCTAAAATTCAGTTATAGTTCTGTTTCATTTTGGCTGCGCGCATGCGCAAATCACGTGGTGTTTGGTAACAGTTTTAACGGCGACAGTTTCAACACACAGAAATTTATTCTACTTATGCAAGTACTTCTGTAATGAATACTGTGCTTGATAAAATCTCTAATTTAGAAAAACAAATTTGGGAACTAAATGTTCACAGACAGTCTAGAAGTAAACATCGACACTTTCGCTTTTATCGAAACAAGAGCCGTAGTCATTCAAGAAAAAAATACAATCCCAATGGATCATACTGCTACTACCATTTTAAATTTGATGATAAATGTTATCCTAATAATTGTAAAAGCCCTTGAAGCTGAAAGGAGTAGGAAAACTCCGCCCAGCTGTAAATCTGACGGCAGGTTCTGCTGCAGATGAATTAAAAGATTCCGATTAAATACCGATTATTTGTCATTGAATAAAATAACCGGTTTAAGTTTAAGTTTTCTTGTGGACAGCAGTGATGACTTAGTTATCATTCCGGCAACATCAAATCATTAAATGTGTAATTCTTTTAAATTCTATGCCATAAATGGAACAATAATTCCTACTTTCGGTTTCAAAAATTTAATTCTGTATTTTGGCCTGGGTCGGTCCTTCCAGTATCTTTAATAATCGCTAAAGTGGATCGAGTTATCTCAGGTGCAGAATTTTTCAACCAAATTTAAATTACTTATTGATATGCATAACAAAACGTTAATAGATAGCCTCCCAAATTTGTTCGAAGTTATGCTAAGTACGTAACAGGCGCGGGTAGTATAAGCACGACTGATACAAATTCTAAACTTGCAAATTTGTTATTACAGTATCCGAATTTAACAAAATGAAGTGTGTTAATTTGCAACTCACAACATAATATATAGCACTATATAGCTACTAAACGTCCTACGTTTTCTTTTTTTCAAAAGCTCGCCAATTAGATACAAGTAATCTAAAACTGGCCAAACAGGATTTCAAATTTATGTTAGAAAACGGCATACTTAAACCTTGAAAATTTTCATGGGCCAGTCCACTTCATTTAGTTTTCAAGATGGATGGCATTTTGCGAAGTGGATTACAGATGTTTAAATGCTTAAACGATCCCCAATCGTTATCCAAGAATAGAGGATTTTCACCACATATTTAAGCATAAGAAAATATTTTCAAAAAATTGATCTATTTAAAGCTTACTCTAAGATTCCAATAGCGGAAGAAGATAATAAGAAAACAGCAATAATAACGCCATCTGGGTTACATGAATTTAACGTAACGAGCATCTGGGTAAGGAAGGCCCCATCTATGTTTCACCGATTCATCAATGAAGTGTTTTTCGGACTGTGATTTTGCTTATTTAGATAACATTTTAGCAGCTTTTTGAACGGAAGGCAATTCATTCGGAGCATTTAAAAGTCGTATCCTCTCTATTAGAACAATATGGTCTTCATATAAATCTTGGAAAGCCGGTTATGGGAGTGAATCAACAGGAATTTCTGTGATATATGATTACTCAGGAAGGCTCGATTACCAGAAACCATTCACGAATTGCGTACTTTTCTTGGTCTAATTAATTTATATAGGCAATATATCAAGAATGCTGCCAAAAATCAGGCAATCCTCCATGAGTATTTAAAAGGCAGTAAGAAAAAAGATGAAAGCAAAATACCAAGGACCGAACAAGCAAAAGAAAAATTTGAGCAATGCAAAAAAGGTCTGCCAAATTGTTGCCAGATTTTTTTTGCATTCCTCAAATTGCAGATGCTCAATTGTTGAGTTTTCCTAATCCTGACTCACCATTAGTTCCGTCCATTGATGTTTCGAACTAAGCAGTTGGATCCATACTAGAACAGATGGAAGAAGGCAGTAGGAAACCCTTAGCTTTCTTTTCCAAAAAGTTGACTAGTGCCCAAAACTTGAATAGTACTTACGACAGGGAACTCTTGGGAATGTACCTCTCGATCAAATAATTCAAGCGTATTCTAGAAGGGCGACGATTTACAAGGAACATGAAACTTTGATATTAAATAGCTGATATTAAATAATAAATTCTATTAAATAGACTCAAACCTTATCAACAGTTTTGTTAGCGACAAGATCGGCTTTGCGTGGCAATACAAATTACACCATTGCACAAATGGTTTAGGAAAACCTATCAGATTATCTGGAAAAGGTTTTGACAAACCAAAAGATATTTTCGATACCGAAATGTTTGCTTAAGACCTACAGAAAGAAATGGAGCTGCTAAAACTCTCCGACATCCTTTCTCAAAATGTTTTTGTCCATAAGGATATGCATCATTTTACATATGTGTTTATACGTGTTGATAGAATTCGAAAACTATTAGATCCTCCATATGATTTTGCAGTTGTCAAGAGATATGACAAGTATTTTACTTTGACCATTCAAGGCAAAGATGTCAATTTGTAGACAGATTAAAACCAGCCTATTTGTTGTTAACTAACATGAACGCTCCTCATCACAAGCAATTTGGATAATGCGCAAACATTGTAATGTTACAATGTGACAATGTGTTTGTGCTTAACACATATACAACTAGCACTGCAATTCTCTTCACTCCCTTTGTAACATTTCCTCACTGATGATCAGGAAAACAACTATAATATGATCCTAGATCCTTTTAATAGTACTGACACTGGGAATATATAACAATTGTTTTTAATATACGGTCAAGGGGAAGAAAAGCGGCTTGGCGTAAAGTTGGAAGACCTTGGAGGTCATATGTAAGATGCTAAGTCATTTTCCCCGTATCGACCAATCCAGTGACGCATGAGCTCATCTTCCAGTAGCGACGAATAGCAATGGGCCAGTTATGTTCAGCGACGTTTTTCTGGAAGAAGTTTTACAATTTTAATTCTTTAAGAACATCAAAGTTAAAACTAATTTAAGTAATTTTAATTTATTATCGGAGGTTTCACTGTTACGAATTTTTTTTTAAGATTAAAATTCACAAGAACTGTAGTGTATTCAATATTTTCAAAACTTTTATTGCAAAATTGTATAAATTCAACAAAGCAAAGAAGGATTTAGCAAATGTTACACTTCAGAAGCGAATAGGAGGTCCGTCGCAAATGTGCATTAAAAAAAATTGATGTTAAAATGGATATGTAAATAAAATGGATTATATTGTAGTTTCATTTTATTTCATAAACCAGACTTTAAAAAAAAATTTCCCTTTAATGTCTACTGCCAATGAAATCATATTTTTATATATTTTTTATAAAAATATGATTTCATTGGCATGATCAAGTATGATCATTAAAAATAATAGATTCTTCGTGTATTAATTAAAAACAAAAATTTTAGCAGTTTAATTATATTGATAAGGCTAGTTAATAATTATCAAAAATTAGTTAAAAAGTTTTAAATTTGAACTTAAAAATAGACGAAGGGGGCACCCGGATTCGAACCAGGGATCTCTCGATCTGCAGTCGAATGCTTTAGACCACTGAGCTATACCCCCACATTCTTTAACCATATTATATATCTAGTGATTAGTGTTTTCTACTATATCTAGCTGACGATAAGAAACAATGGTATTAGACAATAATGCGGAACAGAAAGCGAAAGCGAGTGAAACGTCAGAAGGAGCATGCGCAGTTCCTTAGTCAGTGATAAAGCGGAACAGAAAAGAGAGTTTCGATATGTGTTTCAATTAAATAGCTCATGTTTCCTAAAATACGGAAAATCAGGTCCTAAATATTGAGCGGGAATTGCAACATATTTTAATCCGTTAAAGTATCAATTTAAACATCAAGCAGTCTGTAAAATGTTAAGCTGAAATAGCAAAATATTAATGAAATAAAATAAGTAATATTTTTTTAATGGCCGAGCACTTTATTTAATAGCCATTAGCCTTACTTTAAAATAAGGGCCGGAAGTAATGGAAGCACCCAATAGATGCACCTAATTATGGAAGCCTCTGATAGGTGGCCACCGTTGTTTCCTATAAAGGGACGGACAGTTACAGCCATGCCTTCTGAGGAATTCGAGCCCGAGACGTAGCTACGGCAGTCAGATTTACTAACGCCTATTCTTGCGTGCGTACTGGTTCGTAATGGATGAAATGCACAAGTCGTTAAAAAATTAATAAAACTTATTCTTTTCACAAGAAATAAAACAAAATACTGAAATGTTTTGTCACAGATATTCGTACAATAACACAATATCTCAAACGTTAAACAGAACTTAATTCAAAACAGAGACAGTTAATCCAATCTCACAGCGAATTCGCTACAATCAATAACAGCGCTAAGTAAACATACAGTTCGCTTAAAACAACAGCAACTGAGCTGAGGTGTTTTAATTCGGCTTTTGTAAGCTTTTCAATTATTCACGATAACATTCTGGTAAAATCTATTTCCTCGATTTTTCTGGATATAGAAGAGCAATTACGAGATATTTATTTATTAAATATGAAATGCGCGCGCTCTTGTATTTTTACTTTTGCACCGCTCTCTTCAAATTCGTCTGCGTCGCACCGGAAAATAAAACAATTTTAATTACAATTCCAAATAAATCGCTAAATAAATACGAATCCGTAACAATATTAATAATTTAGTAGTAATATTACTAATTAAATATTATGTGTTTAATTATAATTTAATAAAACTATGTAAGGTAATAATCTTAATAATTTAAACAATTAATATCACTTAAAATCTAATTAAACTGCAATTTGTCTTCATAATTATTCCTTTTTTAATTTTAATTTTTAATCTCTCATGGAGAATTATTGTTTTCAGTTTGCAATAAAATCCATAAAATGATGCTGTTGCCAGTCTACAATGCATAAGATATTTCTTGTATCTTCGATAACAAAAAGTGTACCGCAGAGTACAACATTAAGCTAACCATTCTGAAAATCATTTTAACTAGACTTTGTTAAAATAATGAGCAAAAATGTTGTTTAAAATAGATTTTTAATATCCTGTAATAGGTCGAATGTATAATTTTTTCTTCCTCTCTCTGCACTTTCATAATGCATCCAAACCATAATCTAATAATTGCAAATGAAGTGTTATAAAATAGACGTATTGCAAGTGTTTTTGCTATATTTTTAATAATTTTGTTTAAACAGTGATGTATATATTTAAGTAATTTCCTTCTTGTATATCATTTCTCCTTTCTTTTTATTCTTATTTAAAAAGAGAAGCAAAACATTAATAGGACTTTTTATATTTTTGATTTTTTTGCATATTTATTTTTTTCCGATTTTTAGTGGAAGCACTTCAAAAGCGTTATACTGTAATTTCTTATTTTTTAATGCAAGTGTTAATAGTTGTTCAATTTTTCGTAATAATAAATGGCAAACCTTTTGACAAGCTTCGATGTTTTAGATTATCATCTTAAGTTTTTAAAATTATAATTGTTTTATTTCGTCTATTAATTACACATCGATAAAAATTTATTTCATCTGTTACAATGTCAAATCACATCTCTGCAATATAAAATCCGTAGACACAACCATGCTTCGAAACCGATGGACGAGAACTAAAAGAATCTAGATTGCAATGTCGCCACTTTAAGAAATGTATGACCTTTAATTAATTTTCCACGTTCACTTCGTTGATAGCCAATTCCCAAAGTGTTGCTATTTCACAAAGCGTAAAATCTTCGATTTATTGTTAGTTCTTGACAAACTAAAAAATTTTAAAGCAATAAACTGATTTCTTCATACTGTAGATCTTCATTTTACTTTTCGCTAATATATCATATGAATATGAATTAAAAATACACTTAATTTAGAATGCGGGGTATTAATGGAATTAATATAGCTTCAAAATACAGTAATTCTTAAAATATAGCAAATGACTACGCACTGGTGTCCAAAAGTTAAGCATAATTGATAATTTTGTAAATAAAGAAGGAACTGTAAATCAGAATGGCGGGAAACGTGATATGCGAGTGTAAAAGGGTTATAAAATAAGGAAGCAAATCAAAAGAACGATAATAATTAATTTTATTATCCAAGGTTGCAGTTTGGAAGAAAACTGAGAATAGCAAGGATTCACACTTTAAAGAAAAAATGAAAGAAAACATTAAATAAGTTACTGATGCTGCAGTTTAATAAGGCATGTGGTCACATCTGACAGTCAGGCACGCTACACAGCGATTTACCATGCTTGCTATGAGATGATGAATGAGTTGTGGGCTCAAACGGTTCCAAGCTTCTTGAAGAGTTCTCTTTAGTTCTGTAACGGAGCTTGGTGAATGCGAAAGGTCTGCAATTTGTCTCCCGAGCATATCCCATACATGCTCGATAGGATTTAATTCAGGGGAGTTCGCAGGCCACGACATGCGCTGGATGTTTTCCGTTTCAAGGAAGTCATCAACCAGCACCTCTCGGTGACATGGCGCATTATCATCCATGGATATGAAGTCAGGACCGACAGCACCTCGAAACAAACGAACATAAGGCTCAAGAACTTCGTCTCTGTATCTTTGACCAGTCACAGACCCCGTGTAAGAGAAATGGAGGTCTGTGCGGCCGTTCATCATGATGCCTGCCCTTACCATTACTCCCTTTGATGGAAAATAATGTCTTTCCAATATGTTTCTTGGTTCAAAACGTGTTCCACCCGACGAGAATCAGTACTCAGACTAAACCGGGACTCGTTACTGAACATCACATTGGCCCACTCTCCCACACTCCAATGCTGATGTTTCAAACTCCAGTTCAAACGAGCGCGTTTCTGCGCACACGTGAGGGGAATGCAAACTGCTGGTCTTCTCGCATACAGGCCAGCATGATTGAGTCTCCTGTAAACAGTTTGTCTCCAAATTCGTATTCCTGTGGCGACTGTGAGCGCCGAACCCAGTGCTCTGGCAGTACTGCCCCTCTGACGTCGCGCACTTATTACCAGATATCGGTCTTGGCGAGGGGTTGTGACTCTTGGTCGACCTGATACTGGTCGTCGGGTAACATTTCCCATTCTTTGAAACCTCTGCCACAGTCTTAAGATCACAGACTGGTTCACATTCAGAATTCGAGACACTTCGGTTTGTGATCGTCCGGATTCCAGCATTCCAACGATGCTTCCTTTCGCAAACATCTCCAGTTGGCGTCTTTGTGCCATCATTCACCTTGTTTGATGGTTAACAACGTTCTTTCGCACAGCAGTTGCCCGAAACTTGTCTGAACTGCCTATGCTGCGTGAATTGGTTTCTCTGCGTTCCGACATGCGCAGGTGTTTCGCGCAGGACGTAGTCGACTGAAAAGTTTTGCATAAACCCAATGTTTCTTCTTCACCCAATTAATATCCGCAAGAAATTTGGAATAATGTTACGAATATTTACTCCATGTTTTTTGCATTTTACAATTTATGCTTAACTTTTGGACACCAGTGTATATTGCCTGACATGAGATAAAAATCTTTTTAACTTAATTCAAAAACACTACACTGACCTACCGAACAACTTCCAACCTGAGTTTGCCTTGAGGCAACTAACGGAATAAGTTACTCAGAGGTGGGACCATTTACTATCTGCCAGCCACAACCTCAGGTCAGGGCCGGAGCAGATCAGTCGGGCATTTATTGTCAAAGTGAAAATTACGGAGGTTACAGTTATACAATAAATACAAATTGATCAGGTACATAACATACGTTGAAGAGTACGTCTAATGTGATATACAGAAGTTTTACAAAAGCGTAGTGACATGACAGTAATCAGCTGCTGTTTACAAAGGCAAACATTGGAACACTACATAAAATAATTTTATATTATACATTTTAAATTTTACATTTTAAAATAAAAATGTCAGGAGAGTCTCAATTTAAAAAAAAGAAAATCGTGACAGTTATACTACCAATTGTTACATATGAATGAATACATTGATTGGGCACGCTAAATGGGAAGATATATAAACAAAGAATGGAAACTACGAAATATGAAGTATTAATAAATTCTGATTTTCGATAAGATAGACAGATGTACAACAAAACTTGTCCTCGAAACAGAGCATGTATGAGCATATGTACAGAGCATGAAGCAAAGCACTGCAAACAATAACATTCAAAACATTAAAACTGAAACTGATACATTAATCAAGGTATTAAAAGTACTTAGAAAATGCATGCTACTGAGATACAACAAAATCCGTCTGCCAGTTAGAGCGTGTATCATGCATCATAAATTACATGCACAACAAACAGTTACATATATATACATTAAAACTGAAGCTAGACGAATTACATTTTACTGTTATGTATTACTTATTTCAGTTGTGATTTAAGTTGTTTTAAAGGTAATGTTTAAGTTATTTTGCTTCAGACTCAAAGTTTAATTTGTTTTAATTTTTGTAGTTGAACTTAAGTTCTTTGGTTTGTTTAAAAGTAATTGTAGTCATTTAATTTGTTCTCTTGACAGTTTTGGTTAACGCTGATTTTAAGTTGCTTGTGTAATTAATTTTTCTTCTTTACTTTTGGTTGGTTAATTATTTAAATTCTGTTTAGTTAATTATTTTTTCTTAACTTTGGTTGTTAATGTTAATCTCTTGATAAGTTGATCCTTAAGGGTCAATTTTTTTAAAGTTTTGTTTACACAAGTTGGTGTTTAAAGTTTAATTTAAGTTTTTCTGTTATGCCCCCTTTTCTGCTAAATTTGGGATCCATATTTTCTGACTCTGGTGGTCGTTTTGGTGTTGTGGAGAATATATAAAAATTTTCATACTTGATTATTGTATTTTAACTGAAGTAATTTTTATTTCTTACTATGGTGGTCGTGTTTGGTGTCGGAATAAACCCAAGAAAATTATCTGTGAAATTATTATATTTTTATTTAAGTACTTATCAGTATTGAAGTTAAATTGTTGTAAA
>KK114133.1:21604-43449 GCA_000611955.2 Stegodyphus mimosarum | reverse complement strand
TATTTTTTAATTTTAACTTCTTGTAATGTTTTCACTTTAATTTAGAACACTGGACCAGTATTTACATTTCACAACGCAACTTTAATTATTCTGTTGGAGCCCTTATTCCACTATTTACAGTTTATTTAAAACCTGTTCTACCAGATGTCACAAACATTATACATTCATGTTATTGAAAATTGTTTATCCTAATATTGACTTATGATTGGGTATTGAACTTAAAACCTATACACCAACTCCTTAAAAAATTAAGCTCCAACATTACTAGCAGGTGCTGAGATAGGGCATGTTACAAATGCGAGGATACATTGTTGTGAAGATACATTTGTCACAGTGCAAGCAGATGACAAATTAAACTAAAATGTAACAAACTGTATAAAACACCAATATTAGAAAGACAACTAGTAAAGCACAGAAATCATACACTACAAATAAATACACAAATAAAAGCATAAAAACTACAAAAAAATACATTTTACTTTTTATAAAAGAAAAACATTATAATATAAGCATGAGAGTCTCAATTTTAGAAAGGAAATCAAAACAGTTAAACAGCAATTATGATTTGTACATTCTCCTTCACAGTTGCATTTCATACATTCGAGTCATGTGGACCTGTATTGTTACAATTTCAAGTTTAGGCATGTATGTTAAGCTAGTTTATAGAAGTGAGAGTAAATATTGCATTTGACAAATTAAGGATACATTAGTCAGAAGAATAAGTGCTAGATAGGGCATATTACAAATGCAAGGATACGTTGTTGGGATGACGCATTTGTCACAGTGGAAGCAAATGACAAATTGTACGAAAATGCAACAAACTGTACAAAACACCAAGATCAGAAATACAACTATTTAAAACACAGAATTCGTACACTACATATTTTTAAGAAGGCATAAGGGTCTCGATTTTAAAAAGGAAATCATATCAGTTGAACAACAATTAGGATTTGTACATTCTCCTTCACGTTTGCGTTTGATTTCATTAAGATTTAAATTAGGGTGGTACATGGTTCATGCAGACCTGTACTGTTACAATTACAAGTTAATGCACTTATTGAGCTAGTTACAAAAGTGAGAGTACATAGATTAGGACACAGATGCAATATACAGTCATTAGAATCATAATAGAGATGTGAACAATGTTCTGCCATTCAATAAGGTTTAAATATGTCAGTACAAAAGATAGAATAAACAAATCGAATTACAACAAAATTATCCTCCATTCAGAAGATGCAGTACAAACTGAAGCATTCAAAAATTAATGTTGAAACTGTAAGTATTACATTCGACTGGTAACGAACCAATTGTAACTCTTGCCAGACGTCTGTCACATAAAGTTGGATATTGCATGTTATATATGAGTGGGTACAGTGATTGAGGAAACATATGTCATAAAACGATTATAGTTGGATAAAACATGCTCTAAAAGTGAGGATACATAAACGAGCAATCAAAAGTACCAAAGATGAAATGTTAACAATTTTCTGCCGTGCAATAAAAAAGACCGATTTACAACAATTTTGTCTGCTAAACAGAACATGTACTATGCACTACAAACAAATACATACAAAAACATTAAAACTGAAAATAAACATGAACTGACTGGCAAACAATGAAATGGAAATCGTTCCATGCACCAGTCACATAAAACCAAAACAGTTCTTAGGGAAGGCATGTAACATATGTGATGATACTTTGCTATGAGGATACATTTGCCATAAAAGTAAATTAGTACTTGGATAAGGCATATTACCAATATACAACATAACCTTAAAAACTCCGTAGAGGAAAATAAAAACACGAAAATTATAATATTACAAAGTATACTACTATGCAGAATTTGCTGCAACACCCCAGCTCTGACTCCTATAAAATATTCTTATTCTGCGGAAGAAAAAGTCAGTAGAGCACTACATTGTGCCAGTACCCTCTGCAACTGAAACAAACCTGTTCGGTTGGTTAAAAGTTTTTCAAGCCACTGAGGCAAGTATTGTTCTAATGGTCTATGAAAACAGGACAATCAAAAACATAATGTTCGGATAAACATTTGTTATATTGTCTTCTTGTTACGTAACACACGCCGATATGATATTTTAATTCTACCAATGTCATTATAAATGTTCACCAAAGCAATTAGAAAGCACTCCTAAAGCTTCTTTAATATTGCTGATGGTGGATATATATAAACTCCGCCTTTGACAGACTCTCAAATGAAAACAAAGCAATGGGCGTGAGGTGGATGACAATGGTGGCCATCTGAAAAGTACATAATCATTTTCTCCGTGGCGACAAATCCAAAGACGTGGAAGCCCATCATCCAGGTACCGACGTTAAACAAGGTGCCGCTCAGTCAGGATAGTTTTTAGTGACGCTGACGGCTGTAGCAAAAGGCCTAGGTTCAAATCCCGGAGAATATATGGTTATTTGTAAGCACATAGATCCTGTGTGGCAAAAGAGCTCTCCAAATACAAGACGAACCAAAATCCTCTCGAGTGGTTGGCAACAGGGTAAGAGGGCTGGGAGACCTTCGGATCATACCCCGAAGTCTTCTCCCTTGGAATTCTATCCGTGGCGGAAACCTTAGCAGTTAGCAAGGCATTATTACCTAATATACCTACTAGGATGCACTGATGTCAGCCTTGCTTCAACCTGTACATGTCAGATGGAATCATATGTTGTTGAAATCGAGAATTTTCTGGATCATCTATCATTTGAAGAAATTATTACAGCTATGCCATACCCGTCACAGTGGTCAAAAGAAAAAGAGGGGCCTTACACTGTGTCTGTTCAAAGACAGCAAGAGAATACTCCGTGTCTGATATCCGGAGATTGTGATGATTATCATTCCACGTAAATGAAACCTTTCTTAGTTCTCTGAATGTTAGATGAACAGCTAAGTCATTATCGTGTAATATTACATCCTTTCGACTGCAAAATTCTCATTGCTAGATGTAATCATGGAGCTCTAAGTGTTGCAACATTTACAAAAAGATGCAATCAAAACTTCACCAGATCTTCCAAATGCTGGTCCGCCAAAGTTTACGAATAGCTTGATTTATTTTATTTGCAGGATACGAGCGAATCTGAAACGCTTTAGCCATGTAAAGCTTTTTCTTTACATAAGTAGCCATAGTTTTTGAACAGTTGCTACCATCGCAAATTGCGTTAATGGCTCAATGGATATGCATTGCATTGCTTTCGAAATGCAAGGTGCACAGTAACAGCTGATAAATGCAAAATGCAGTATACTTTTAAACGTAAACTCGACATTTTGTCATTGAAATTCGTATTTGCTACGTAATGCGTCACAAGAAAGTTTGTATACGCTAATTTACACATTTATGATATTTTCTTTCATTATGTGTGTATCAAGAACGCAAGAATCATTTGTAATAATGCTGTATATCCAAGACATAATTTTATAAACATTTACAACTTTGCTGTAGAGCCCTATATTATTTAACTGGTACAGAATTACTCGTTTTTTAAATTTTATGGTATTTTCTATTCTTTACTTTTTAAATATATTTCAGTGTTTGAAATAAAGGAGTCATTAATATGATCTCCTTTATTTCATTTTTATTTATTTATTCTTTCATTTTCATTTATTTATTTTTGAGATGTTAAGACTATAACGTGAAGTTTTTCAAACTGCATTTTTCTCATTTATTGTTAAAATTTCTATTCCATTTCTATTTTATTAAAGGAAGTGTAAGTGTATATTTTATGATGAAAGAAAATATTATACACAGTTTTCACGAAAGTTCTTACCTGGTCTTTCACATATACCTCTAATTACATAAACTGCATAAATTAGACTTGTATTTCCAGTTGAAAAATGTTTTAAATGAAGCATAGATTCATTTTCAGTTTTGTAAATATTACGAAATATAACGTTTCATATTTTCTTACGTGTTAATGCATTCCTACTTGAGGAATAATTATCATCGCCTTTCATGGTGGAATGTATTTGTTTTGAGCTATCTTATTGATCTGCTTCCTTAAAGGGTCTTAAGAGCTCCTACGGTTAATAAGTCCGGAGTTATGATTGTTGCAATAGTTATAAAATCTTAGCACGTTATTAAGGAGGACATTGTTAATGTAAATGGTATTTAAACCTTGATGAAGAATTGTAATATTGATTAATCACGGTACTTTGATGTCTGCTCATTTAACCAGTCGACTTGTTTTTAGGGAAATGCAATTGCTTTCTGTGATTTTGTTTCTCGTGTTGCTCAAACTGAAGCAGCATACTGTAAAATGAGCTTCATTAGCTATAAATGTGGATGCTTTTGGTTTCGAGACCAGAATTTCTAAAACTATACTTCGCTGTTGTCTTCTTTGACGAGTTTTACACTAACGTTATGTTTACTATGTTTGTTATGTATTGTATAATAATTAATTATTGGGTTATGATGTATTGTTATTATACTATTATGGTTTTACATTCGTTTTCGTGCAGCAAAAAAAAACAGGTATGCCGGTATGCTTAAAGCCGCTGTTAGGTCTAATTTTAAGCCAATCCTACTGAAAAATTTGTCCTAACCGAAGGCAGATGTTAAAGAGCTGGGGTATTCTTGAATTATTTTTTTTGCTTTTGGTTACTCTTGCAATTTACGTTATAAGAAATCATTAGTAACATCTCCATTTTACATCTGTAGGTCGCTGATTGTAATGTACAGGTTTTTCAACATTCCAGTAAGTCATACTTCAATCTTAACATTTTGGCATTTCTCAATCTTACTTCTGTACTTGAGAAAATATGATGCAAAATAATTATAGATTAGTGATTTTTATGGCTTTCGTGATAATGAATAGGGTGGTTCTATATTGATCTATGGTTTTCGAAATTTATAGCTGTTTTGAACGATATCGTTGTTTGCACTCCCTTTTCAGAGGGAATTATTAGATGCTTGGGTTAGGAAAAATTCAAAGAAAAATATCAAGAGGAATGGATAATGGAGATACAGGAATGAAAATGTATGTGTTAAAGTAAGTTTCGAAATCTCGGTTACCGTCAGATTTATGTAAGAATATCTCAATATAGAGCACGAGATAAGTATAGCTAATCTACTTTATTTATGAATTTACTTAGATGGAATGAAATATTGATCAAAGATGAAATGAACACTATAGCTGATAACAGATGAAATTGACATAAACGATATGATGACCCCACCAGGATTTAGAAGAGTTCATATAGTACTGAGTAATTCTCGCACACTATTAGTCTCTGAGTACTCCAAGGTCCAACCACTGCAGTATTCATCTTACAGGCACATATGCTCATGCGTCGAGAGAATGCGTCTTTACTCTTCCACGGCTATCTATCATCGAGCGTCGTCAGCTTGGACCTGGAACCAAAGCCTCGAGGAAACCCGTCTATTCCCGACCAGGTCTGGTATTCGTCTGCGTCTGGGTGTTGTCTCTACCCCTCCACTGCTCTGCACTGGCGGCAGATCACATGTTGGATGCCTCAGCGGCGGTCGTCGACGAGTGTACTTCCCACATTTATATTTGACTCAGTTTACTAGAGAACACGGAACGTCTCCCAATACATAAATCGTTTCTTCAAAGTGAATGTGTGGTGCAAATATGGAGCACTAAACGAAGAGGCATCTAATCGCATTGGCATTAGAAAAGAGATTTTCGGCAAGATCTCTTCTAATGACAAACAATCATTATTTACAACTCCCAAATATTGGTATGCATACATTTACAGAGACATTAGTTTAAGCAGAACACATGAAAAATGAGCAATGACCGAGGCCGGGACTCGAACTTGGACCTCTCGAATACGCGCCGAGTGTGCTGTTACACCACGAAGGCATCTGGAAGGAGGGAGAAAATACCTCAGGGATTAATGATATTCATTACCAAGAGAGACGATACTATTTTATCAGTGTAATGATGCGGAGTATCAGCGCTTATTCTTATTTTTTGTACAGTTTTACAGAATATGATTTACAAAGTTTTGCTTATTCATGTTATTCAATATTGAATTGTAAATTCTGTTCATTTGTTTGTGTGTATTTGTCTAAGGGGCTGATGCTATGTATTGTCTTTATCATCATTATTATTTTTATAAATATTTTAATCATTACTATTATTATTATTATTTTATGGTGATAAGATCTATTGTTAATAGTGTTATCTACTATGATCATGCCAATGCTTTTTTTCTCTCAGTGAACAAATATTGTCTTACTTTTTCACCAAATGGCTTTTTACCTTGTTATTGTGCCTGGAGTGCTAAATTTTAGGGGGACAGGCCTTAAATTTCTTAGTTAATTATTTAGCTACCGCTAGGCTAAACAAAGACTTAATGGCTAGGTATGAGTTACGTTTCCCGGGCAACATTTTCCTGGGATCGAAGATACTTTGCAGGAGTGCATACGAATCTTTTTCACCAAATACGTATTCTACTTTCATATGCAAAAAGAAGTTACTGTATAGCTTCCGGATTCTCTTGAACTTCGAGTGCCTGCTGAAGGCTTATTTTGCTTTCCCTGAGTGTCTCCCTTCAGCTTTAACTGTTTTTGACCAGCAGCCTGGCAAGATGTAGAATTTCAGTTAGTATACAGTCAGAAAGATAATGTCATTATTATTATTGTTATTTTTTATCTAGTATTTTCTTATATGATGTGATTGCTTGCCTTTCTCAAAATGTATGCAAAGTTAAAATCTCTGTAGCAAAATCTGTGTACGTACGCTGAATAGAACGACATTCAATATACAGCTGCGTCATCAGACTGCTTCCCATTTTTAATTAGGTGGACATTACAATATAGTTATATACTATTATGTCGATTTATAAATTATTTTATCATGAAGGTAAAGCTTCTCAAAGCTGCGGGGAAAATTTGATTATAAAAATATGGGTTAGGATCAGAAAATTTGTAAATCCCTCAAATAGGCAGACTCCTGACATACGACTAATGAATAGAACAGACACTTATAAAAGTTGCATAAATCACAAGTGCACATCAGTATAGCCACTAAGGGAGGAGTTTCAAAAACGGACCAATGAGCTTCTATTGCTCTTGTTACGCTGAATATTTGAAACTATGCATGTTGTTGTTTAATTTCTATTAGGCATTTTCTTCGCAATAATAAATATATGGGGTATAAATGCTGCTATAATTTTAACAGAAAACATTGCAGTGCTTTCATTTTATAAATTTATTTAATCTTCATACATTATACACTGATATTCGGATTAATGTTCGTGGCGTATTATCGTTCTTTATATCGAGAAAATGGCTCAAGCTACAATTAGCCTCTATGCAT
Source organism: Stegodyphus mimosarum (assembly GCA_000611955.2). Lineage (NCBI taxonomy): Eukaryota > Metazoa > Arthropoda > Arachnida > Araneae > Eresidae > Stegodyphus > Stegodyphus mimosarum. The sequence continues at coordinate 36,156 of KK114133.1, read as the reverse complement.
TTTCTAACACCTGTAGATTAAGAGAATTCAAGTACATAATATTTTCATTGAGCATGAAATAACTGGAAGTGTTACAATGAATCTAGTATTTTCTTATATGATGTGGTTATACCTGTTGTTAATATTATGTCATATATGAATTATAAGTCATATATGAATGAATTAAATATATTCCTTGCGAATTAGATAAATTCATTCTGTTTTAAGAGTATTTCTTGTGCAGGCAATACATTTAAGAGTGAACCCAGTTATAATGCGAAATTTAAAGCACTGAATGTGTAGAATGTAAATTAAAAAAATTCACTTTGAATAAAACTATACATTTCTTTTTACTATAGAACATCATTTTCATATAGATTGCAATAAAAAATGTTGAATTCTACATTTTACAGTTATAGTTACGCTTATATTTAATCTAACATCGCAATGAAAATTTTCGCAAGAAATCCAGGATGCTTTAATTATTTTGTACAGGAAATTGCGTAGCAAAATATTTTCAACTATCTTGCTTAAAGCGTGGCAAATGTCATGTGAAGTGACAGAAATATTACTGAAAGCTCATTGGCCCATTTTAGAAGCCACTCGCTCGGTGGCGATACAGATAGGCACCTACGAAATATGCATAACAGTTTTTATGCGCTTTTTTCTTTCTATAGATAAAATATATTTCATTCAATTAGTTTCTTTTGGATTGTAACTCATGAGCGTTATTTGGTATAGGGTTGGCTTTGATGGGAAGTACGATAGCGGATCTTTCTATTGTATAAGTTTAGATCACATCTAAAGTGCTTATGAAAGCATTAATGTTGCAAAAGCACTATAAATGCAAACGCACTTCAGATCGAAGTTTAGATGTAAAATCGTTTTGGATCTATGATGTTTCCCTTTTATTAATTACTTTTCTATTTTCGACATCCGTCGAATCATTTAGTGACTAAATAATTTACTATGATTAAAAAGAAAATTGCCCTACTTAACCTTAAACGCGTACTATTAGATTGAAAATGTTTTTATCATAACGTCAATTTGAACAAAACTTTACTTTCAAGGGCAAAGATTAGATTTTTTCAGGAAAAATAATTGTAGTTTTACATAAACAATTAAACAATGATATAAGTATTAATTGATGATTTACTCCTAAAATTTAATATTTTTGCACTGTTTTTACCGTTATCAAAAGAAACATGCATCCATACTCGTATATTTAAAATACTAGAATTCATAGATTCGATGTATGATTAAGTTTCTCACGAGCTCTCCTCTTTCGTTCAAATATTTTACCACATCGTCGTATCGAGATGTCTACACTATGGATGCATTTGTTTGACTTTTCATGGCATACGTAATGAATATATGAAATAACTGTCAGTGGTCCTTATCCATTCGCAGGCAGCAGAAGATTGAAATATAAATTGCACGCAATATTTCAAGACGATATTAGGAATACCATCTCTCAGTAGATTAAAATTTGCACGTCGTCGTAGAGAAAAAGGAAAGAAATAGCAAACGTGAAGCTAGATATGAATTTTATAAGTCTGCATTAGAACGTCAAACCACAGCCCCAGGTGATAACCAAATGTAACTGGGAATCTCACAGAAGTTCGAGATGATTAAAGTGCATTACATTTACAGGTTTTCAATAAACTGATGTGGTGAATCCATTAAATTAGTATATAATGGTGACTAGACAACAAATATTTCCAGTTTAATAATAAATAACGGAAGAGATAATTTTGCTTGATTACTTTCTTTATCTCTGTTAATTTATTTTTAAAGAATCATTCTCCGCAGCATTTTACTCTAGAACATTAATTCGATCATAGAATAGCATTCTGCTGCTGGATTCTGAAACCTCCTTTTTTTAGAATTTAGGTAAATACAGATTTACAGCGTGCATGAGTACAATGTGACATAAAAAATTATAATTTCAACCTAAGGAAATAAAATAACGAAAATGTTTCATGTGAGTGTAGCAACTGTGAGGCAGAATTACGGTGGAGGTGACGGAAGTCCTTCGTGACATTGCCCAGTTGAAAAGACGCACATACTTTAAACAGACTGGCACTATTCGAGGAAAAAAAAGGAAAGAGTAAAAGAAAGAAGAAAAGAATCCTCATCATAATTACGTGAAACAGCCATTCTTAACTGTAACTGTATGACGTAGCTTTCACGCGCCATCTAGATGAGCGCGCAGACGAGATGTTAACAATAACAAATGAAGACGCGTGATATAACACTCTTTTTTTCGTCTTATTTTAATTTATGTAAATAAATCGCAGTTTAGTAATAAGTGAGACGATGAGTTTTCGTAATGATTATTAGTGGTATTTAGTGATATTTAATACTGATGTTTTTCCTATATAAATTTTAGTGTCAGAAGTGTTAAAATAAAGTTTTTCTCCATTTCATGTAGCGTTCTTATTATCAAGGATCTGATTCGGTTTCTTATTACCATCTCATCTAGATTAGCAACAACCAACATTTTCAAAAGGATTGCAAAAGAGCATTTTATATTTATAACTTTCGCTCTGAATATATAATTCTTTAAAGTATAAAACATGTCTTCTGAAGAAAATTTTGAAAATTTAAAACAAAAACGTAGTGACGTAGTGTTGAAAGAAGCAATACTGCCAAACTAATTTCAAGAACTGATGTTGCGTTAGCAGATGATAATGTTACATGGATATCTTAGAGGAATGTCTAGAAGTTTTAATTGAAATAAATGAATAAATTAAAATTCTTAGATACTCTAATTGAACGTTTTATCGATGTAAACTTAACTGAGGAAAACGTAAATATCAATACGGATTACCAAGAAAAATGTATCAGGTATGCTAATAAACGTTTATTGAAACAGAAGGAAACATTTACTAACTCGTCAAGATCTTGAAAAACTGTTAAGTGCTTTGAATGACAGTTTAAATTTATCGTCTTCAGTTAAATTTCCCAAGTTCATAATCAAACCGTACTCAGGACCCCCGAAATAATTGGAGCGAATTTTGGACTCCATTTCAACGCATTATTCATCGAAATGATTCGCCTTCGAAAATTCAAGAATCTGCCTATTTAAACACATTCTTGAATGGAGAAGCGTTAAAAGAAGTATATGGTTTTCATTAACTGATAAAAATTATGACAACTACATAAATTTACTTAAAGATCGTTTTGATCGTAAGGATGCCATCATTGATTCTTTTATAAGTAAAATTTAAACTTGTAAAGTGCTAAAAATTCTTCTGATGTTCCAACTTTGAGGTTATTTGATGAATTCGATATCGCTATACGAAATTTTGATTCAGTGCAAGAGAATTTAAAATTCTATGGTCCCCTTTTAATTTCAGTTGTTCTAATTATTGCCACAATCATGTTTTAGATTTTAAGCGAAACACAAATTCCAAATGTGATGTTACAGTTTCTGAACAGTTTCTGATACTACGATTTCTGAGTTTTGCCAAGTAGGTTATAACAATCAACTAGGACGTGAATGGTTATCAACAAGCCGTGCGAAAAGTGTCAAAATTATTTTCACCAAGCTTTGTTTACAGTTAATTGGACTGACATAGCTAAGGACTTTATTCTTCAAAATGAAAGCAATATAAATTTAAGTCAACTAATTGTTACTGATGACTTTTTTGATGTTATGAATGTAAATGATGTGCTGACTAATGTTCAAAGTTTGTAAGTGGGTGAAGAAATTGATTTGCTTTAAGATTTTTTGAATAGTATTTTTTGAACGAAAATAAACATCAGGTTTTAAAATTATTATATTTGTTTATATTTTCTTTTGCGTCAAAAAAGTTTTCGTTCAAAGAATTTTTTTAATCCTACTCGAGTTTTGTAATGACGTATTACAAGATTTTACATTTCATCGAAAATTATGCAAAAGTTAACTGCTCCTAATGAGTGGGATTTTCTTAGCGCGTATATGGTTATTGAATATGTCATTGCATTTTCTCCCAATAGCGCATGGAACTAATAACGTATAGCATAATTATGCTTATCTTTTGAAAATTCTAACTGAAAGTTTATGTTAAAATTAGATTGAATCAGTATTAAGTGTATCTAAAATGTTGATTGCACTATAAAATTGTTCATGATTTTTGTGTATATATATATATATATATAAAGGGAGCTTCAGTTTTTCCCCCTCATAGTAAATCTGAAGCCGATAAGAATCTGTTAAGACTCATTCTTTAGGTAAATATAATTGCTTTCCATTGCAAATGTTTCTAAACCTTGTTGATAATTTTGCGTAAGTAACTTAAGTTCGGAAAGTTTCTATCTTCATTTGAGTAAAATAGCAAATATTTTGCAGTAGAACATGGGTATTTCATATTTAGTTCTTAATATTATGTTAAGAAAATAGTACTAAGATGGGTATTATCTATTAAAGCAGTATGTAATGTAGGAAAATTTGAATGAATTAGATAGTCTTTGGAGTTTTCATATCGGATAAAGGTAACTTTAATTAAATTATACTTCTCGTACAATTATAAGAAAATGGAATATCATTTGGCTGTACTTTTGTATTGAAAAGTTATTATTTGTTTAAAGAAATACTGAAATGTACTTTTAAGAACTACAATTACCTTTGGAATACTATGATGCGAATGAAAAGCATTCGTTGTGAATGAAGTCCGCGTCAATATGCACCGAATAACTATTTACGAGGAAAACGACTTGATTCATATGGATAATCATCGAGTGATTTGCTTTTTGAAACTATTTCCTGCAAAAATATTACATTATAAAGTATTATTTCTAGTATATATGAACCTTATTTTATTTTCTATTTATCTACAAACTGCATGTATCTCATTTATGTAAATTGGGTGCTCCGCATTTCTTTGTAAAAGAGTTACAGTTTAAAAATGATATTCGGGCAATGAAATAAATCAAATACATTTTCCATTTATTTTTCACAAAGCAAATAAATTATATAAAAGAAAAATGTTTTTTACATCTTAGATATATTAAGTCAAACATTTTTGTGTTTAAAAAGAAATCTTTTTCTGCTCTAAAGGAAGTTGAAATGATCGGTAACTTAAATGAACTTTTAGTCCATTTTAGTAAAAGTTAATTTAAAAAAACCACACCAGCTCTATTCTTAGAACCGCACACTATAAATTCAGTTAAAAAGAATCAAATACAAGTATTCAAACAGAAATGTTTCGCGAATTTCAGTTAAGACAGGAACGGAATGAACCTAATTGATAATAACGGAAAAACATGTAAAGGACTAAGAAAAGATGCATTCGTGGAGGACATTTTAAGAAAAGATGCATTCGTGGACTAAGAAAAGATGCATTCGTGGAGGCCCTAATTAGCACATGGGCTGCGTTTTTCGTTTTTAGATTAATCACGCATTCAACCTATATTTCTACGGATGTTATTTACATTAGTTGGTAATGTAATTTATTAGAACAGTCTCAGACGTATAGGAGAGGTATGCAATATCCATGGAAAAACTTCTTCCCAAGCCAAAGAGCAGTAGTGAAATATAACATGGAAGGGAAAAAAAATGTCGGATTTCCAACAATATTACTATGTGAGTATGCAAAACATGAACAAGGAATGAATATTTTTCTGAAAATGTCCCGAATGGGATAAGTCAGGGGTAAGAGCCTTAACCAGTTTCACGTGCAGGGCATGAAAAATAATGAAGTATTTTCAATCTTATTTTTTAGCTATAATGCATTTACCTATGCTCAAATTTCCCATTTAAAGACAGTAATCTGCACTAAAGCGAAATTTGATAAATCAGAATGATTTCGATTTCTGAAGATTCAGCTTCAGAAATATTACAGTTCAAACGCAAAACGGTTAGAACGAAAATGAAATATACCGTAACCAATAAAAAATCCTTTTCATGTTAGGAAAAAAAGGTAAGTGAAATTTTTCTCCTTAAAAAATTCAAGTGAAACTTTTTTGACCTAAAAAACCTAAATGAATTTTTATCGACTTTTTAAAATCAAAGGGTAACTTTTTCCCGTAACATTTTGAATTTAACATGGGTTTTCCCGTAGGCAAGATAAAAGTGGAGATATTTCTCCCTAAAAAATTAAAGTGAAAACGTTTTAACCTAAAAAAAATCTAAATGATTTTTTTTTACTTTGCAAACTTAGAGTACTTTTTTCTAATTACATTTTTAAATTAACATGTGTTTCCGCAGAGACTAAATAAAAGTGAAGATTTTTCGATTTAAAAAAATTACAGTGAAAATATTTTAACTCAAAAAACCATACTGTTTCATTTGAGTCCTAACGGAAACTACAGTGAACCTTTTTCCCCTTCGAAAAATGTAAAAGTAAACTTTTCAGCCTTGGAAAAAAAATGCAAAATTAAGTGAAGTTTTCTCTTCACTTTGACAGTAGAACAAGATTTTTCGCACAGAAAATTTTTCTGCCTAATAGAGTTAAAGACGTCAAAGCACTCTACAAGCTCAGAGGACGAAACTCAAAGCGGATTAAATGAGTCTTGGAATGCAATTCCCCCCTCCCAATCTTCCAGGCAGTCCTAGAGCCAGAAGGATCTTTACAGGCTGGCACACCCACAGGATCACTGAGTACCTGGGCATACGCCTATGCTATAAATGTCAGCAGCTCGGACATACACAAGATCAGTGCATATGCAAAAAGGACTTCTGCACATACTGCGCTGGTCCCCATAACACCAGCAAATGCAAAGCAGACCTACCCGAATGCATCAATTGCAGAGATGCCAATGAAAGACAGGACACAATGCACGACTGCAGACATCCGGCGTATGCAGCAGAATGTCCGGAATGTAAACGGGCAGCAGCCTACGTTAGAAGCATCATGCAATACTGATAACGGATCCACCACACAAAGAAGCAGAATCCAGTCAACAACAAATGTTCTCATAAATGGAGAGATCACCGCCGACGAAACACCAGTAAAATTTCTCCAAATAAACACGCAGTATGCCAGAGTAGCAGTTGCACAGACAATCCAATACGCAATAGATAGCAGCATAGACTTTACTCTTGGCCAAGAGCCTTATAACAGAGAAGGGATAGCGGTTGGTTTTTCAGTAAAATGGACAGTGTTCAAAAAGGCAGACAAGGACAATCCACCAAAAGCGATCATAATATGCTGTAAACCAGAATGGACACCGATCATCATTGAAACTGAACAGGACAATGTAGCTGTGTTACTGGAAATTCACTCAGTTGCCATAGTAATCACAACAAGCTACTCACCACCGACGATGGAAATTGGACCAATGACCAGATTTATGGAACGAGTCTTAGATCAATTCAAGATCCCCAATATGAACTTCGGGGGTGACTTTAACTCTCATAATACAACCTGGAGTTATCGCTTTACGGACCAAAAAGGAAGAGAATTAGAAGACTTCATCTGCTCCAAAAATCTGGTGTTACACAACACTGCTGAAACGCCGCCCATCTTTGACAGGGTCTACGCATAGGGATGGCCTGACCTCACACTGACGACCATGCATGCAGCCCCATTACTACAAGACTGGCTAGTAGACGACCAAAGCCTTAGTGACCATAAATTCATAACCTTCTCACTCTCACAGATGACATCCGTCACTAAGATAAAACGTTATGATCTCCCTGGCAGGAAATTACTCAGCTTCACTAAGAAAATTAAAATGCACCTTACGAATATCGAGCCCACACTACAGCAAGCGGCCACCTTACCAGAACTGGAGGACTTCTCCCTAAAGCTGCAAGATACCGTGCAAACTGTCTGCAATCAAAATCTCCTTCCTAGGAAACCTCAGAGGGTGCAGGAAATCAGCTGGTGGACAGGAGCACTACGAACTCAGTAGCGCAAGTGCAAAGCACTACGACGAAGACTAAAATATGAGAGATGACTGGAGATTCCATCAGCCACACTCCCTATCTTCCAAAGGGAATGTGCGAAATATAAAAAGATGATCATCTAGGCCAAAGTAATCTCATGGAGAGAATACTGCACACACACGAAAGAAATCTATGGACTACACCATAAAATAGCCACTTGGAAGGTCTTCAAGCCATCTCAGCTACACATCCCGCACTCAAAGTGCAGCAATGAAGACTACACGGCCGATACCTTAAAAGCAGTTTTAAACACCGTAATCAGTCAAGATGATGCAGCACAGGATACTGCACAACAAACCATTCTCCGTGCAGATATAAATACCTTGGACACAGAAGCAGACTCAGACTTTACGCTCCAAGAACTTCAGAGAGTACGTGCAAGTCTGCCACGCAAGAAGGCTCCCAGCCCAGACGGGATGGACTATACCATAGTAAAAGCCACGATAAAGGCCCACCCAACTTTCTTTGTCAGTTACTTCAATAAAGTACTGTCACAGGGACTATTTCCCGCGCCCTGCAAAATAGGGCAGGTGATTCTCTTTCTGAAGAAAAATAGAAACCCGGCAGAAGCCTCCTCCTTCAGACACATCTGCCTACTATCGGCAATGGGGAAAGTTCAAGAGCAACTAGTCATGAACAGACTACGCCATCATTTGCACATCCACAAATACCTAAGCCCCAGACAATACGGTTTTAGAACGGGCTCCTCCACAGTGTAAGCCCTATATGACTTCAAGGAGGCGATACTGGCAAATCGATGTAACGGCTACCACACACAGATCTCAAGAATGCATTTGATACGCTGTTGGGGCCAGCCATTAGGCAGGCTCTTCGTAATACAAATTGCCCAAGAAATATTTATAACATTATCTGCAACTACCTGCAGGACAGGAAGCTCTTGGCTGTGCAAAATGCAGGTACCATAGAGAAAGTGCAAACCTAAGGATGTCCACGAGGATCGTGCCCTGGGCCACACCTATGGAATTTGACATTCAATGAAGTTCTGACAGCGACGTGGCCGGCGCACACTAAGATCTTTGCATATGCAGACGACGCGGCACTAATTGTAAGGGGAAACACACGGGACGAGTTACAGCGAAACTGCAACGAATTGTGTGAAATTGTCCCTGAACACTGTCAAAACCTGAAACTAACAATAGCTGAGCATAAGTCCAAAGTCTTACTAATTCCGAAAAAGGGAGGCTCACTAGTAAAACGCCTCACCATAAAAATTAATAACCAACGTCTGAAGATAGTAAATGAGCTAAAGTACCTAGGAGTAAAGATCGATCATAAAATAACATGGATCCCCACATTCAGGGTGTAAAAATACGGACACCAGCAATTGCCAAGAAGATGACACTCTTCTGCGGTTATAAATGAGGCCTTAACCCGCATATCCAAAAAATACTCTATACAACCGTAGTTGAGAAAATAGTAGCATATGCCGCCGCGGTATGGGCACACCCAATGCAAGGCAGAAAAGTCAGGCATTTAAACACTATCCAAAGACCCTCTGCATTGGGAATCGCCAGAGCATATCGCACCACTTCAACAGACTCCATTAACGGGTTCGCCGGCCTCTTTCCTCTGCACATTCGTGTCGAAGAAGAGGCAGCACGTCAACACGTCGTACAGCTCAAAAGAGCAGTCACTTACGATGAAGAGACTGACTAACCTAAAGACTATGATACGGATATCTGCCCACTCAACATCCAACCCAGCAATAAAGAGCATGGGAACTTTTATCACTGTTAGTCCTACTACAACCCATCGTCCCGGAGAAATTATCATCTACACGGACAGGTCAAGAATACACTGGTGTGCAAACATTAAGGACGAAGTCGAAAAATTAGCATATCAGCTGAACGAAGAGGCAGAGCGGGCAGTTAACATCACAACGAGTTGCTGCCTCAGCGAGAAATGGCGAATAATTAATCTGTTAGACGACATCTGGATGCTTTTACCCGAGGTCGAATCATTGGGAAGTTGGAGGAAGGCCGCAGTGTGACAAGTGTAGCTGCAGAGTTCGGATTTGCTCACAGCATCGTTTCACGACTTTGGAGACAATTTCAAACTACAGGAACAGCTACCTGGGGGTTTAGTAGTGGTCGTTCACGATGAACCACACCCGCAGATGACCGGTATATTGCCTTACAGGCCAGAAGAAACAGGTGGCAGACAGCGGGAGAAATTGCTAGACACACGACACAGGCGACTGGACGACCGATATCGCGTTTTGCCGTGGCCAGAAGACTGCAAGGTGGTGGTCTGTTTGCACGACGCCCTGTACGGTGTGTACCTCTAACGCCTGCCCATCGGAGAAGGCGTTCTCTGTGGTGCCGGGAACACCGGAATTGGAGAGACAATGAATGGGGACGAGTACTCTTTACAGATGAGAGCAGATTTAGTCTGAGTTGCGATTCTAGACACATACACACCTGGACAGAGCGGGGAACACGCAATAACCCCTTCAACATCAACAAAAGGGACTGTTTTGGAGGTCGCGGAGTTCTCGTTCGAGCAGACATAATGCTTGGTAGCCGGACCGACCTTCATATCTCCCAAGGAGGTTCGTCACCTGGGACTGCTATTGTAACGAGGTTCTTCTTCCTTACATGCGTCTTTTCACAAGGGCTATGGGTCCTCAGTTCCTCTTCATGGACGACAACGCTCCACCTCATCGCACAGTTACTGTCGAAGAGCTGTTGGAGAGTGAAGATATTGAACACATGGATTGGTCGGCAAGGTCTCTGGATCTAAATCCCGTCAAGCATGTACGGAACTTACTAGGGAGACCCGTGGCAGCACGTAACTTATCGCCAGTAACGATTCCGAAACTGCGATTGGTGCTACAAGAGGAACGAGCAGCAGTGTCTCAACAGCTCATTAACAACCACATATCCAGCATGCACAAATGATGTGAAACCTGCCTAGCAGTCAGGGGAGATCATATCCCCTATTAAAGACCGGATGTTTCTTGCTGGACACCCATCACAGGGATGTTTCGGCCTTCAGTCGCATTGCGCTCCATGCTACTTTTTCAATAAAGCTTCTTTTTATCCCTCTGATTTCTCTTTTAGTAAGTGTTGCTTACATTACTCATGTCCTTACGTATTGGGGATCTTGCGGTATTAAATGTGTTGATTTGGAAAGCTTTTGTACAAAGTTATATTGAAAAAACCGTCTCGTCCTTAATTTTTGCCCACCAGTGTAGATGGAAAGGTAGGAAGCGCATATGTAGCCATGACGCATGACACAGTAATCGAGCAATGGAAAGGTTAACTCAGACAGAATAAGAGCGTCTTCCAGAGCGAAACGGTAGCAATCGCAGAAACAATTTGCTACCTGCACACACATCAGCACAACCATACTACGATCAAAACTGATAGTCTATCATCCCTCTATGCCATATGGAACCCGGACTACCCATCAGACATCATACAGGGCATACAAAAGGACCTCAGGGAAAACTATCCTTATCGCACGAAACTGGAATTGATCAAATCTCATACTGACACCAAGGCAACGAGCTAGCTGACCAACTCGCTAAGGAGGCAACGACAGATCCATCCAGTACGCAAATAACCATTCCATGGCCACACTCGTTTTTCAATAAGATACTTCGTTTAAAGGCCACCGGTTTATGGCAAAGTGAATGGAACACCAACGCCACCGGGAGGTTCACGCACTACTTTATCAGCTACGTCGATCCCAGCCAGAAACACTGCCAACACACAACTAAGGTTTATATTCGGACACGGATCTTACCCGGAATACTTCCACAAACATCAGCCACACAGGCCAATGTGCATGCGGAGAAAGAGGCTCACCAGAGCACTAAAAACAGCGGCACCTAATTAAAAAGATAATACAACTGATGGACAAACTATCTGACTTAGACACAGACCTGTGCCATCCTTAGATCATCCACTCTACATGCAATATAACTGCACATAATATATACACCAAGTGTGTCAGCATTTACCATGAGTACGATGGTAATATAAAGTAAATATAATAAAATGCAAGCTGCACTATGCAATGAACTGTAATACGTAAATAGGATAATGAACTTAATGAGTAATGAACATAATAAGCATTGTGAACTTAATAAGTAAATGCATACGAAAGCAGTGTATATGTTATAAGTATCTTAATTATGAAAGTAACATAAATTCAATGAAATGCAAGTGTAATATTAATGTACACAGTATGTATTGTAATATTAATGCACATATAGAATTAGTAACGAATGTGCATAGCATGTGCCTTCCTTAAGCGTTTATGTTTTAGATGTGAAGATAATGCAATATAAATGTATCATGAGGTAAACGCAATATAAATGTAAATAACAACATTTAATGACCATAATAAGTAAATGCATACGAAAGCTGCGTATATGGTATAAATGTCTTAATTATGAAAGCAACATAATTTCAATGTAATACAACTGTAATATTAATATAAGCAACATCATGTAATGAATGTGTAAGGGTGATGCACATAGATAATCAGTAAACAAAGTGCATAGCATGTGTCCTCTATAAGTGGTTCTTTTTTAAGACGTGAAAATAATGTAATGTAAATGTACCATAAGGTAAATGCAATGTAAATGTAATTAGCACCATTTAATGTATAAGACATAAATGTCTTAAATTTGTAAGGAAAGGAGGAAAGGAGAAGAAAAAAGGAGAGGAATTTGAATTTCCGGATGGGCACTTTGGTCGGCTGGACTGCCATCCGGACGGATCCGACGTTGGGTTTGGGTGCTCGATGCGAGGCATTGATGTGACCCCACACTATGGCCAAACTCTAGATAAAGGTGGACGTGGCGCTATACCAATTAACCAACTGGCAGAGAGATGGTGCCCACGGCCTCCGTCGCATGTCGCATGTCATCTAAAAAATGCAAAATTTTATTTACTTCTTTCAATTCTAGAAAAAGTGTAGAATTAGAAGTAAGAAGAAATTGCAAACTTGTGAGATTTTATCTTTCTCCCCTCATTTCTTCAAAACCTCGATTTCTCTTGCTAGCGCATGTGTGATAAGAATCTCATCTCTGCGTGGCTGCAAAAAAGAAGTCTTGCCTTTTATTTTTACAAGTTCGTGTACGCACTTTGTTTCTCACTGAAATTAATGTTATTCTAACGCTATGCACATATTTTGATTTATTAAAAGAATTTATTCTTTATAAATTAGTGTCTAGCAGTTACGTAGAAACTTCATGTTTTAGTTTCCAAGACTTATTCCATAACTGGGTTGTTGTCTCGCATTCTCATTGGCATGAGACTTCGTTAAATTTTGGCATTTTTTTTATCATTATTATTATTTTTTTTAAGAAAAGATTGCGAATTTCTTATCCATAGGGGAACATAATATCTTCCTAATGGAAAGAAACTTTAATTCCACTTTGAATTCTTAAACTTCATTATTAAATCAGATTGCAAATTTCTTATCCCTAGTGGGACAGTTGGCACTAAGAAAGGCGGGAAAAAAATCCCAAAACCAAGAAGGAATTGCGCTAGATAAATGAAATTTGGTAGGCGTGTTTAAAGATCTGACAGATGACGTCTATTTAAATTTCACTTTAGTCGGATAAGTGTGATGCTAGTATTAACACTTTGAACATGCAAATCAGGTTTGCTTTAAATATGCGCCGTAAAGTTCATTAGCGTTATTTGTCGTTGAGATATGACGCTGTGAGTTAAAGTTAGGCAAGAATGTATTTAAGAAGACGAAAAACCCATTATTCAGCAGCTCAGTGAGTTTAAACGAGGTCGTGTAATAGGGCTACGAGAAGCTGGATTTTCTTTCTGCGATACTGCAGAAACACTTGGCAGGAGCGTTTCCACTGTGCATAATTGTTGCTAACAGTAACCAAGGGAAGGTACTAGCTCAAGAAGACCGGTTTCCAGACGGTCCGTGGCACTAGTGAGAGGGAAGACCGCCGCGTTCGGCGTATGGCGCATTGTACTGCGCATGCAGCAGAAATTCGACTGCAGTTGGCACCACAGTGACACAACAAACTGTCACAACTGCCATCGAACTAATTTGCATTTTAGGGTGGAATAGAAGGCAGAAGTTACAATAAAAACTGAAAACCTAAAATAACTGGTGTAACAGATGGAGTGACTCATCCTTAAAATCGCGCATCTGCTTTTCGGTCACGTGATGCGTGATTCACAAAACTATAAACATTTCTTTTCTTACAATCATGTGACTTGACGAACGTTAGTGGAGGATTTGGAAAGCTCAGTGCGAGCTATGTAACTTTAAACGCTCTTACATTTTATTTCATTCTTATGTGTTAAATCATTAATAAATTAGTGTTCGTCGTACCTAAGGGTCTTCATTATATATATTAAAGCCCCGAGATTACTCTATAATGAATAAGAATAAATATATATGTGTATGTGTTAAAAAATCTGGCAGCCCAACTAAGGGCCGTAAATTCCCCATATGGATACTTCAGAACCAAAACTGATGATGACAGATAGCCGATGGATTTATTAAAGATAAGTAAACTTTAATGTTTGATTATTTCTATCGGAACTAAAGGAAAAATAAAAATTGCGGTCGCCTTGACCTAATTTCGTTTTCACTGATCGTCCGGATCAAGCAAATATGAAAAATTCTAATAACAGTGTCCTAATTTCGTTTTCTCTGATTATCCGAATCTGTTAAATATTCTGTT
>KK114133.1:3482-21468 GCA_000611955.2 Stegodyphus mimosarum | reverse complement strand
AATTTTAAGTAATTTTGAAGTATTACTGAAAATTGAAGCATTTGAAATTTTAAGTAATTTTGAAGTATTGCTGAAAATTGAAGCATTTGATGTTTTAAGTAATTCTGAAGTATTGCTGAAATTTAAATGAAGTATTTAGTAGTAGCACCTACTACTTTGGCATATTCTTTTAAAAAAAATAATATGTGCATGAATATTTCCTATAAAGTTCAAGTATTTTGTTCTATGCAAGTTTCGATATGAAGCATTGAAAATAAATGTCAAATATAGTAAATACGAAGTAAAGAATTCTTAGTTTTGTTTTGAAAATACAAAAGTATTGAAATATATAGTTGCAAGTTGCTATGTTTTGCATGAATTTAAATTACTGAAACTGTTCTATAGCAGTTTATGTTCTGAGAATTGGTATTATATATGATATGTCAAGCAATGAGCAGAAAGTAATGTAACCTGAGTAATTACTTCATTTCATTTTTAGCTTTTGAATATGTATATTTGATGTGTATTAAATGCATTTAAAGTATTTTAAAACCTATATATGTTAGTATACTAAAAGTTGCAGGTATACAGTTTGGGAAAATTTGTCCACTTTCAGTTAAGCATGGCTTATTTAGCAAAAGGGAAGAAGCAGGATTTAATATAATTAGCAGAAACACTAGGTGTAGTGATAGAGGCAAATTTTAGAATTCCTGAAATAAGTAATGCTATAATCACTAATCCCACATATGGCGCGGAATTTACAAAAGAATGTTTGAACCGCATCATAAACGATAGGAAAGAAATGGAAACAGCACAGCGTGCTGAGAGAGAGAAAGAAAATGAACGTTTGTTTGAGTTGGAGAAATTAAAATTACAATCTAGTATTACTGCTAGTAGTTTGGAGTCTCAAAAGGTATCTTCTTCTGCAAACGCAGAAATGCCTAAATTAGAATTGAACAAGTTAATTCCTAATTTTGATCCTAAAACTTCCGATATGAGTTTGTTTCTGGATTTGTTTGAGAGGCAATTAATCCTTCTGAAGGTACCAGTTTCAAAATGGGTCATCTATCTTGTTGGTCTTCTGCCAACTGATGTTGCAAAATTAATTGCAAAAGAATCTTCTGATGATGCTCAGGACTATCAGAAAATTAAACAAATTCTCTTAAAGCGCTTCAAATTGAGTGCTGAGAAATTTAGGATATTGTTTACCCAACATAAGAAAAATCCTGAAAACACCTGGAGAGACTTTTATTTTGATTTACAAAACTATTTTGATGGATGGCTTAAGGAATCAAAAGTCACGACGTTTGAGCAGTTAAAGAATTTGATACTCGCAGATCAGATTAAGAAGAAAGCCCCTCCAGATTATAAAGAACATTTTTTGGATAACTGGAGTGAATGGAACAACCCACTTCAGCTTGTTGACAAATTAGATATTTATGAAGAAGTTAGACATGTACGAAATAAAAACGTTAGTAAGGAGACCCCTAAGTTCCAACAACGAGATGGTCCCAAAAATTATGGAGGTAACCCTCATCCTACAAAGAAAGCCTCATCAAGAGGTAATGTAAAAAATTATGATCAACCACCTGTTAGTTGCTATGGATGTGGGAAGTCAGGCTTTATTAAGGCTAAATGCCCCGTCTGCTCCCCTCCTTCCAAGAAAGCAGAAGCTGATTTTAAAACTATACACCTTCGGACATTCTCTGTCGAGGAACACCAGACGACTCTTTTGAAAGTAAAAATAAATGGGTTAACCGGAATTGTGTGTGCTGACACTGGAGCCAGTCACACTATAGCGGGAGAAACATTGTATCGTCTTTTGAGAGAAAGAGGAATAAAATTTGTTAAAACTAGTATGAATGTTACCCTCGCCGATGGTCTACAGAAGGAAACAGAAGTTTATAAGACCCAAGTAGATATAGAAATTGAAGGACGATCTTTTCCCATAACTTTATTTCCGTTACCTACCTCAAAAGATAACAGAACGCTTTTAGGAACTGAATTTCTGCGTTGTGCTGGAATTGTTTTAGACCTTCCAAATAATAGATGGTATTTCCATGACAATCCTAAACAGAAATTTAGCTTCAGTGAGGACATTTTTAAACTATCCGAACTTCCACAAAGTGCAGAAGTCAATACAATGCGATTAAGAGAAAATGAAGGAAGACATCTAACTGAAAACCAAAGGGAAAAACTCAATGCTCTGTTAACGAAATATGAGACTGTGTTCCAACAAGGGGGAGAAGCAACTCCTTATATTGAACACCACATAAATACCGGGAATAATCCTCCAGTTTCAGTACCTCCATACCGGATGCCTCCAGCCAAGAAGGAGATTTTAAAGAAGGAGATTGACGATCTGCTGGAAAGGAAAATAATAGAAGAATGTGAGTCTCCATATGCTGCGCCAGTGGTTCTTGTGCCCAAACCAAACGGAAAAGTTCGACTTTGCGTTGATTACCGAGGACTGAATGCTGTTACAATATCAGACTCATATCCATTACCTAGGATGGATGACTTACTGCATGCTGCTAAACATACACCATATATGACAACCATTGATTTACGGTCTGGCTACCATCAAGTCAGCGTTTGTCCAACAGACAGAGACAAAACAGCATTTGTTTGCCCTTTTGGAACTTTCCGGTTCGTTCGAATGCCTTTCGGACTGAAGACTGCTCCCGCCACTTTTCAGAGATTAATTGATAAATTCCGAAGCGGCTTAAAGGATATGCTTGTTCTTTCTTACTTAGATGATATTATAATACTGTCAGAGACTTTTGAAAAACATATAGCTGATCTAGAAGCGGTTTTCGAGAGATTGTTGCAATTTAAACTTAATGCAAATCGTGAGAAATGCAATTTTGCTTGCAGTAAAGTAAAATATCTTGGTCACTGGATTACTAGTGAAGGAGTAGAAGTTGATCCAGAGAAGACCTCTGCTATACAGAAGATGCCTGCTCCGAGAAACGTGAAACAAGTGCAGTCTTTCTTGCAGACCTGTTCCTGGTATAGAAGATTCATACCGAAATTTTCAGAAATAGCTAGACCTCTAAGCAATCTAACAAAGAAGAACGTAAGCTGGACATGGGGACCAGAGGAAGAAAATTCTTTCCAGACATTAAAACGACTTCTTGTTAGCCCTCCCATCTTAAAGCAAAATGATGCAACAAAGCCTTACATTATTCGGACGGATGCTAGTAATTACGCTTTGGGTGCTGTGCTATTACAGGGAAAAGGTTCAGAGGAACATCCAATAGAATATGCTAGCCGTTTGTTGTCCGCAGCCGAAAGAAATTACTCTACAACAGAAAGAGAAGCCCTTGCTGTTGTATGGGCTTTGAATAAATTCCGTGGCTACATCGATGGTCAAGAGATTACTGTGGCCTCAGATCACCAACCGTTGAAATGGATTTTAAGCTTAAAGTCACCTACGGGCAGACTTGCTAGGTGGGCAATGCAATTACAGTCTTATAATTTGAAGATGGAATACATTCCTGGAAGAGCTAATTTTGTAGCTGATATGTTGTCACGTCCTGTGTGCAACCATGAAGGAGAATCATGTGAAGTTTGTATGATAACTATCGACATGCCAACCAGAAGTGCAGCAGAAATTCGTGAAGAACAGCTGAAGGATACAGAGCTTAAAAAAATCATAGAATCTTTCGAAAGTGATGTCAAAGATGAAAATTTTTCAAATTGGACCAGACGAGGTTATATAATGAATCAAGGAATTTTATATCGCTACTCGCCAGACTCTGAATCAGAGGAAGCTCAACTAGTAGTACCACAGCATGAACAAGAAAAGATTCTTAAACAATATCACGATGCTCCTACAGCAGGACATTATGGTGCGGAAGGCACATACCACAGAATTTCCCAGAGATATTATTTCACAGGAATGCGCAAATACATTGCAGATTACGTAAAACGCTGTGACGAATGTAACCGTTACAAACCTTCAAATCAAAAACCATCCGGTCTGCTCCAGACACCAATATATGGTCAACGCTTCGAAACGCTTGCCATCGATTTATTTGGTCCACTGCCTGAAAGCAACAATGGAAAAAAGTGGATTTTGATTGTTGAAGACTGCAGCACGAAATGGGTGGAGCTTTTCGCTCTACCCTCTGCTACTGCAAAGGAATGTGCCATTACATTAATCGAAGAAGTTTTCTTACGATATGGATTGCCTAGGAAACTAATCAGTGATAATGGAACTCAATTCGTTAGCTCTGTCATGCAGCAAGTGTGTTTTCTTCTTAACATTGACCAAGTGTTCACTCCCGTGTATCACCCTCAAGCAAATCCAGTAGAGAGAAAGAACAGGGATTTGAAATCTAGATTAGCTATACTTGTGGGCGATAAGCACCATTCTTGGGCGGAAAAGCTCCCGACGATTCGTTTCGCAATGAATACTCATAAATGTGAAACTACCGGCCAAACTGCTGCATTCCTCCAATTTGGTAGAGAGCTACGTACGCCGGACGATGTTACACACGATCTTAGGCATGTTATCTCCAATGATAATTTTGTAGCAGAGATTACCCCTTATTTGAAGAGATTTGCCTCCACAGTTAACCAGGTAAAGGAATTAGTTGAAAAGAAACAAGATTACCGAAAATAATATGCTGATGCAAGTCGAAGACCTGGACACCAATTTAAACCTGGAGATCGTTTTTGGATTTCCAAGCATCCTGTGAGCAAATCTGCGGAGCAGAAAACATCTAAGTTTATGCCTCGTCGAGATGGCCCTTATGTTATTATGACTCAACGCTCGCCGACTACCTATGAGGTTTCAAACTTAAGTGATCCACATACTTCATTAGGTGTTTATCATTCCTCGGCCTTAAGACCTTGTTTTGACTCGAATTCAACACCCCTTCAACCCCTTCGCAGAAGAGGACGTCCCAGAAAACATACTCCTGGTTCCTCCTCGGGACGATGTCGGAGCCAGAGGGGGAGGATGTAACAGATGGAGTGACTCATCCTTAAAATCGCGCATCTGCTTTTCGGTCACGTGATGCCTGATTCACAAAACTATAAACATTTCTTTTTCTTACAATCATGTGACTTAACGAACGTTAGTGGAGGATTTGGAAAGCTCAGTGCGAGCTATGTAACTTTAAACGCTCTTACATTTTATTTCATTCTTATGTGTTAAATCATTAATAAATTAGTGTTCGTCGTACTTAATGGTCTTCATTATATATATTAAAGCCCCGAGATTACTCTATAATGAATAAGAATAAATATATATGTGTATGTGTTAAACTGGTTAATTAACATAAAAGAAACTTAAAGCGTACAGAAGTGTTCTCATAATGGGAACTGAGTTCGGGAAAGTCATGCTCTCGCTACTGACATTCTAAGACCACAAAACTCATATATGCAACGACTTAAGGTTGTTTATGAAATCCATCTCAGTGGCTAATGCTATTAATTAATAATAAAGCAACTATTATAACTATAAAAGCAAATTTTTTGAGCGAATTTTAGGGAAACTGATGTATCTCAAAATGTATGCAAGATTTCATATTTAAATGTCCGTATTCCATCAGAATGTATTTTTATGAAATTCAGGAATTGTCCTCAATTTGAAATTTGTTTAAATACGCATAATCTCTACGTTATATATAAAAAGTTAATAATTAGGCAAAAGCTTTCGTAGAAATAGTTTTTGAAAAACTATTTTAGCTCTAGAAAAATACTTCACGATCTTTTCTTAAATATGTTAACGAATGAATAAATTGCACAATGAAAGAACCTCTCTAGAGTACCGATAGAAGTTTTAAAAAAAAGTCTCTCCCTCCTCTGAATGTAGTTGAATAGAATGAAAAGTCAGTTATTTTCAACGCAAAAAAAGCTGCGATCTAAATAAAAGTTACAAAAAAAAAGACCTTTCCGTGCCATTTATGTTTTTTCTTTTTTTTTTCAGGCATCTTATTAAACATTACTAAACTTTTTGTTGAACTTGTCTGGTCAGAGTCTGCAATTCTCCCCCCCCCTCAAATTAATTTTTTATTCACTTATGCTCAAAGAAATTAATTCTAGGAAAAAAAGAAATTCACTTGGAAAGAACTTTTATTTGCAGGGAAAAAAACAATCTAAATGGTAAAATGTCTCATGTCGCCTCTTCGCTCTGAAAATTCTCAACTATGATTTTTTTTTAATTTTTATCTTCATTTCATTATTTTCCACCCACATTTTAATGTTCTTCTCGAATTTCATTCATACTGTTAATAAATTTAAATTTTAAACCATAGTAAGCCCATAAAATAAATTAATGCTCCAAATATAATGTTTGCCACAAAATCGTTTTCACAGAATAAGATTTCCCTCCATACATAATCTACGACTTAAAAATATTTAAAATATTTTATTATTTATTCTTTAGCTTTTATTATAAAAACGTATATTTGTTTAGCTTCATAATTTTTAGTCATTTTTTAAGGTAACACTAGGCAGATGGAAGGTAAAATTACCTCTATTAAATGAAAGCCAAGAATCTTTATAACAATCTTGATGAATCAGACCTCTACCTTCCTTAAACTGTGAATCCATAAATATCTTTCTCCTAAACTTTACTTTTTTTGAAGGATCTGACGTGAAGAAATGGAAAGTGTATGGGCAGAAATATCTCAAACAAAACTCGCGGGGAATTCAAATTCTACATATTGTATTTTTTTACCAACAGGTGAACCTCGATATTTTATTTAAATAGCATCCTGTTCTACAAAGATTCATCTTTTTTTATTTTATACAAGTGAAATAAGCTTTTCCTTACTATGTCTCTTCTATCGAATATGAGTATGCTCTTCATTTTGTAAGACCGGCTCTCGTTTAAAAGCCACAACAACATAAGATGTATGATTGATGATAAGGTTGCCGACATTGCCAATCGTTATACCGAATAGGACGGCTTTTCTATTTTTAAAGGTTTTTAATAAGGAAATCATCATCTCCTAACTAGAATTTTCTTAGTAAGCGTTTGCTTTATTTAAGAAAGAAATAGAGTTTTCTTTGCAATGCACACCCCTACCGTCGCTCATTGAAGCACTAAACTGCATTAAATGCTCACGTTCGCTTTCTAAAGAACAGTCTTGAGGAAGGTACATTTAGTCCCTTGAAAATTATAGAACATATTTGTATTCTTTGTTCATCCAAGTTCCACAATAGAAATGGAGCTCCCAGTAACCTTACAATAATCACGGTTTCTTTAAACAAGCACCACACAGTCAAGTTGAAATATTACTTATTACATTTGGCAAATGACAGCCTAGGGGACTTGACATAAGCCTAAGATGAATCCATCGTCAGAGCTCAACAACCGACACGTTAAAACCCCACTTGACCGGTGGTCACATCATTAGTGAAAAAGAGTGACTGCATAAAATTTAAAATACCACACACTTAAAGTCAAGTGACGTAACTGAATTGTTATTTAGATGAAAATATGTTTCATTTAATTTACATCTTTAACTCGAGCCGCAGGTCTACAAACAGCTATTCGAGATACTGCGCAGTTAACTTTCAAGCACCGCAAGAAATCTTCTTTTAGCATATTTACCTCTGTAACTAATTTCCTTACATTCTATGTGCAAACAAAAACTTGAAGTTCTTTTTTTATGCGAATTCCTTTCTTCTTACAGCTTTATTTCATTGCTGAGTTTTCTATAGTGGAATAGACAAACGTTTTGCAAAAATGATTCATTCTATAAATAAAGAATGAGTCTTTCGAAATATTACAGGAAATAGGGGTAAAAATACAGATTTTTATTTGTAAATTAGTTCTCTTATCCATAAGTGTATGGCCGTTTCAATGTTAAAGTAACTTCTGTTAGAAATTTAAAATCCTTGCTCTCAGAGAAAAAATTTTCTCTTGCTTTTTCTTAGTTTACAACTACGTGCTCAAAATACATAGCTCCTCGTCTATTTTTTCTCATTACACATTAAGAATTCATTAAGAATAAATGCTTTTCATTTGTCTTTTAACTTTTCTCTCATTTATTAAATTAATACGTCTTTACTTTTCATAATTATTTGCAATTTTTATTCCCTTTTCAATTGTTAATTTATAATGTGCGATTTAAATCCGGATTTTTATTTAAAGCTATCAATAAATTTCTTCCGTGGTTAAAATTACTAAGCGTTTTGTGGCACATTAAGATTTAAGACATAATTCACTTTGTTGTTATTCTTAAGTATATTTTCATTAAATTTATGCCATAACAAAATACCACCATTAAAGCTTTTAATAATAAATTGTGCTTGGAAATTCATAACATGTTTTTTCTTCCAATTTATGACTCATTAAAGAGACTATTAATACTCTTTAATGAGTATTAATACTTGGAATTTATAACTAAATTCTCTAGACTCTTGTAAGCACAGGTTTAATTAGCTCTTTGAATAACGCAAGGTAATTACTTTTGATTCTTCTCTTACCTCTGCATTGATTACATCATAGTCGTTCGTCATTTCAAACCTCCCGGGAACAACTGAAAAAACCTCTTTCAGGAGAGACACATCATTAAAATAATAGCTCACAAAGCACAACCATAGCTTTGTTCAACGTTGCTGAAAATTTAATTAAAGATTAGCTGTACTTCGTTTAATGTATTCCAGACTTCAGAGCTTTCTTAAGATTAACATAGTTGCATTTTTGCAATCGATAAAAACCTCATTTTTTCTGTATATCTAATGACCACTTTTAATACAGGCCATCTGACGAAGAAGGTTTAAAAAAGACTGTGTCTATTTATTTGATGGTACTAAACCTAGCTTCAAGTAATTACTGTTCGTGCAGAAAAAGGAGTTTTCAACATATTGCCAGATTTTCTTTTTCTGCTTTCGAAAAGTCATTATTCTCGAAATTAAAATCATGAAGAGCTACATTAGCTTATTAAATCTCAAATTAAATGTTACTATAATGAATAGATTACTCTAAAGTGCAATTTGTTTTCAAATGTAGTCTTTCCTCCCTAACACTAACGCAACTATTGAGCGTTAATTAGAATTGAATCTTGTCATCCTTAGAGAAAGTAATTATATTTTTCCTATTCCATTAAACCTGAGAAGTAAATTTAGGTATATTAGTTTTATGACAAAGACCCCGAGGGTTGTCTAAGAGAAGGGGTACGTTCGTGGAGGACTTAAACTGAGAGCAAATGAAGTAATACGTCGGGTAATACCTTTGCTTTTTTATGGTGGTATTTTCTTATTTTTAGTTACTGAGTTAATAATTTCTTACCTTTCTTAATCACTTATAACTTTTATGTAATAATGCCTGCTCAAATCATTACACGTCTCCACAGTAATAATCCTTTTCTCTGATGAGGGAGGGATCGTATTCAAGGCCGTCTCCAGGTACAAGTACGATAAGAATCAGTGTCCAGGCTTAATCTCGGCGGTATCCGCCTAAAACAACGCAAGGCGAAAACTTCGTGGTACAAAACATCGTGGTACAAAAGAAAGCAAAGAGAAAACATCGTGGTACAAAATGTCGTGGTCGAAAATAAAGCTGTTCAAAAACTTCGCAGTTTAAAAACATCATCGTCGAAAATGTAATGGTAATAAAATAAGGTACCTATAAAAATCATCGCGTGAAGATAAGATCGCACACATGCGTTTTGAGTTTTTAAAAGTTGTAAATACTTGTTCGCATGACGATTTGGGAGAGCAAGAAGGAAAGAGGGATTCGTCTAATTCTATATTTCATATTTTTAAATGAACTAATAAATTTTTGCTGAAAAAATAAGAAGAAAATTTAAGCATTTAAAAATCGAAAATGAGTCGAAAATTAATGCAACTTGCTGAAATTTTAAATTTACATAATTAATTAACAAGGGTCATTAATAAATTAACCTTTTATATAAAGTGTTACTGATAATTTTTTTATGAAGAATACAGTCTAAATGTGCTCAGAAAAGAGAAGATAAATAACTGCATGAGGTTATCTTTATAAAAATTGCCTGGGTTATTTTCAAATTATTTCCTTTCACATTTGTTAATCTGATATTGTTTTAATGATAATTATATTTTGTTTTACCGTTTATTCTTAAAGTGTCGTTAACATTTTCATGTATAGCGTTCAATCAATTTTTTTCGATGTCGATTTGCTAGTTATATATATATCAGTATACATAACATGTCAGTATGGGATTTGAAAAACGCCTGTGTGCGATGTTATCGTCATGCGATGATTTGTAGGTACTTTATTTTTTACCACGATATTTTCTAAGACGATGTTTTTAAACTGCGAAATTGTTGAACCACTTTATTTCCGACCACGATATTTTGCACCACGATGTTTTAGAACTGCGATGTTTTTCCCTTTGCTTTCTTTTCTCCCACCGCGAAGTTTTCGCTCGCGATGCTTTTGGCTGTAACCAATCTCGGCTCATCTGTAAAAATACATGGTGCTCCACTGAAGTTTGGTTCAAGACGTTTGTTGTCTTGCACTATGCTAAACATGCTGTCTCGCATGCTGCAGTGAACGGAACCAAAACAGCGGGTCTTTTGCCATACCGCCCTATCTCATGAAAGCTTCAGAAAATTAATAGACGTGATACTTAGAGTGGCAACATACAGCTTACGTAGCATCTATAAATCTGTAGCAGTTTTGTGTCTCTACGACCCTCACTTGTTCTTGCGAATCTTGGTGGATCATGTCCAGGTCTTCTCGATATGAGTCCAATGTCCTGAAACTGCTTCCACAAACTGCAGACGACACTCTGCATTATACTGAGCTCTGTAGCTGGCTGCGCTTGTGATTACCTTGTCTTCGATCTACCGATAATTCTCCGTCTCCTTCTCTCATACGTACGTTCGTGGCTACTCATTTTAGCTAATACCGTACAAAATTTACCGGCAAATACAGGAAGGCGAAAAACAGGGCGAATGTCATGAAGCAGTACGAGTATACAAATCTCGGCAAAGTTCTCGTGCTACTTATTATTAAGTTAGCCTTTTGGATTTTGCAAGTTGATTTGTGTGGAGTAAAACGTAATATTGTCGTGGTTTCGCTGATGTATTATGTAGCTACTGATATTCCTCAAATGCCTTTTTTCTAAAAATACAAGAAAGAAGCCGAGTTCGGAAGAAATCATAACTCAGAAAATGTATTTCAGAAATGTAATCGTAAATATTATAATCATAATTCAGAAATATTATAGAGCAATGCCATTTATCTTCAGTTTTCCTGTATTAGACATAGAGATGTAGTAACAGAAAGAGGGAGAAGAATACACTCAATGTTTTGACTGAGATAATTCATATAAATACTTCATTCTCAAAAATGGGCCATCGACAGAACTCTAACTTGGGTGTCTCGAATACGCGTCGAGGGGGCTACCGTTACACCATGAATGCATGCTCGAAGGAGGTAGAAAATGACTCATATATTCCCTCTTTTAAAGAGCGAGTGGAGATTAGAGGATCCAACTGCTAAATCTTCTTGGTGACCAACTATTTTCCGCCAACTTTTAGTTCGTAGAGTCATTAGTTTTTAGAGTCACTTGTTGAGTCAACTTGTAGAGTCATTGGTTTATTTTGAAGAAGACATGAAAAATGGGCAATGCCCTCGCTGGGACTCGAACCTAGAACTCTCGCATACGCGTCGAGTGTTTTACTGTTACACCACGAAAGCATGCTGGAAGGAGGAAGAAAATACTTTACATGACTATGCACTCTTATCAAATTTAATCGAATTTTCTATTCAAGATCCTGTTATTTTTCAATTCCAATTTTCAAATTATTGCTGTACTACTTCCCTTTGCAGCGAAATAGCATAACCTTTCCAATTGCATTTTCATATATACAGTGGCTCACATTTGATTTCCTTGTATTTTTCTGTTACTTGTATACACTTTCAGTTGTCAGTACGCTTGTAGTTTTCAGTTTTATTTGCAAAGATCAGTCACTAAATATTGCCCTTTTTATACAAAATGACTTCTTTTCTTTCACATATGTTATTGAACATCTATTTTAAAATCTACTTGTTCTGAAAAAGTTAGTCAAAACGTTTTAAGTAAAAACAAAAATAACTTATTCAAAACGTTCAGGAAATGAACTGACATAAATATTCGAACACTTTAAATAAGCAATTTATATTTAATAAAAACAGGAAAATAACGGAATATCCAATATTTCATGGATATCCTTTGGCTAAAATTTCTCTTTTCATGCGTTTTTACATGGATTTAACTAATGTTTTCGTGTAAAATTGTTCTTTTGTTCCAGACCTCCATAAGAACTGCTTTTAGTACAGTTTTCGGTGTTTCCTTATTCTTTTCTCTAACTCACTCCAAGAATATCCGATAGGATTTAAGGCCAGTGATTACCTAAATATATCTGAACTGAATATGGAGAAATTTTGATAATTTTAGGATAGTTGTATGATGACCACAAGCGACCATTTTTTAATATTTCGTTATCCACCGAAGTATTGGATATTCCATACGTTAACTATCATTATCCTGATAGAATATGAATGTATTATACATTCAAAACTTTCTTGCGGATGCTTTAAAGTTTTCATTAAGGATATTTATGCATTTAAATAATTCCATATTAATTTCGAAAAATACTAAATTTCTTATTCTGAAGGCAAAAAACATCTCCAAACCATAATGCCTCTATCCCCGTGTGTAGCAATAAGCGAATACAGGTCTAAATTTGGCGACATATTAATTTCTTTATCGGCCCAAATATATTAAATTTTGACATTTCTGCAAATATAACATTGTTCTAATATGATAGAACTTTGTTTAATATAGATTGTATGAATGCTAGGTGTATTTTTCTTGTTTTCTTGATGACGAAGAATTTCCTTCTTGCTGATTACCGATTGTATCATGTGTGTTAAAGGCTCTTTTTAAGACTTTCGCATCAGTCTACTGTCAATGCAAACTGTTCTCCTGAATCTGCTGAACGTTTTACAGTAATAATGTTTGAGGCCTGCATTCTTTATTGATAGCATAGCTTGAAGTCAAATCTTTTGTCCAATTTCAATAATTCCACGCAATTTACATCGTTTTGTAACATCAAGAATATCTTGGATCAGAAGTAATCATCAAGATCAAGAAGGTCTTGGCTACTTCGAATATCTTTACCATCTTTCAAAAGATTAATTATTAAGTTTCTAACAGAACAGGCCTTTAATTTGTGGTATCTTCTCATGTTTACTTTAGATATAGAACTGTTAATGTATTTTGATCAATAAGTAGCAACTTCTAAACGCAGGCAATAATTCTTGTGATGTATTTTCATTTGAAACAAAAAGTCATAAAAAGAAAAACTATCCACTAAAACAACATATGTTTGGGTTGATCCTTCCAGTAAAGGCACATATAACAACATCTTAGCAAATATTCGGGGTGTCCAAATTATTATGCGAGTTACTGATTAATATTTTTGAACAAATTATTTTATTACAAAGAATAGTTTAATGATATTTATTTTATACTAAACAAGGCTTATAAGAGAGAAAGAATAATATCTTATAAAAAATCTGAAGTCAGTATTTCAGTATCTAGTACGATATCTAGGCAAATAAATTTTAAAAAATACTTGGGTCCGAAAACAAATCTTAGGCGCTGTTTTTTATTATTACTGTAGTCCAGCCATTTAGAATCCATAACTAATAAAATTGATTCATTTCATTAAAATTTTCCAGCAGTTTCAATTTTTATCCTTCTATCTTCGAATAAAAATTTCTAATTACCCCGTATCCTTTGAGCACAATATCTTAAAAGGATATATTTTGGAAAGAAGCAAGAAAGCACATAAATTGGGACTAAGCCGCATAGGTAAATTTTTTATCTTTTATGTTTCTCAAAATTTTCATAAAAATGAAAGCAATGATTATTTTCAAAAGGCGCTGAATTGAAAAGCTGAAAGCATTATAAAATAATAAAAAAAGAGAACAGAAGTTGCTCTCTCGTCTATTTAAAGTAAATCTTAAGCAACATTAATGTTTTATTTACAATTTTTAAATGTCACCGACATATTCAGATGCATAACTCTCACCTTTTACTTACTGTCATTTTTCGAGGTTATATAGAAAAAATGTTTAAAAAAATCTTTGCCTTACGTTATTTACGCAAAGAGCACTTTTTTGGAAAAGGGTAGACAGTTCAAGAAGTAACAAAGTTTTAAGTTTGCTTACTATGGTATGCAAATTGATACCACATAGCTTTTGGTATGCAAAATTATAGCACATAATAACATAAAATTAAGTACTACTGAAAACATTGTTTTGTTTTTGATATACCGAATTCCACATTTTTTACTTCAATAATAATTTTAGTTACAGAAAGTTAAAAATTTAAAGGTGTGCAATAATCAAAGTGGCAAAAAAATCCTGTTTCTTAGTAAGTAATAGTTTTTCGCTATTTCATGAATCTTTTTTTTTCGGTGCATTTAAATTATGTTAAAAAAAGCCTTCAACAAGGATGCAAAATGAGGATAAGGGAAAACCAAAATGAAAGTAAATGTTCCGTGAAATTATTTTTGTAAATCATACTGGAAAAAAAATTTACGTCCTTTGTTACAATATTTTTTCTACTTTATGTCGGAATTTTTCATTCATTATGCTTTCATTAAAATAACTTCACAATGAAAAACGAGAAAATATTAGGGATGCACGCCAGTTTTATTTATTGCTCATTTTTAAACTCAAATTTAAATCTTTCTTTCCCATTCACAGTGGAAGTAATCAGCCCAAGTCAAAGATCAAACGATCTGTTGCCGAAGTATCTCACTGTTGAGATCTTTCCCTTTATGTATTTTTTCATTCATTTCATGTACTGCAATACCCAACGAAGGGGGGGAAGTAAGCATATGATAATCAAAAGACTTTCTGAGACGAGAAGAAAAGAACGTTTTGAAATACAGTGTGCAAAATTCAGAGAGTTTGCATGTTATGTCGTATTTCTGAAACGCTAATGGACAGATTTTAATAAAATTTGGTATGAATATGCATTTATAATAGAGAAAGAGATATACCATTCCAAAATCATATTTTGTACGCATGATTATCAGTAAAGCTCATAGTGCACGGATGCCCAAAATCTACATTGTGATATCAAACTGGAAATGAGCATCCCAGACATACTCTATACGGGTAACGTCAGGAGATTAGTCTGGCCATTCAATGATGCGAATATCCTCACTTTTCAGGTAATCGTCGACCATCTGAGCTCTATGTGAGCGAATGTTGCTGTCTATTAACAGGAATCTAAGATTAACTCTGAACTCCTTTTAAAATTCGAATATAAAGTTCTACGATCTCCTCTCTGTACCTCATAGTAGTTAGGGACCCTTTGTCAAACCCATGCAGTGGTGTACCTCTGTCCAACATAAAGCCAGCCCAAACAATTATACGTCCACCACAGTAAAGATCCCTTTCCATAACGACCGATTAGGGTATCGTATTCCAGGCTCACTCCAGATACAGGTATACTAAGAATCAGTGTCCAGGCTGAATATCGACTCATCTGTAAACAGTACTGTGCTCCATTGAAGACCGGTTCAAAGCGCATGTTGGCTGTACCATCTTAAATGCGATTTTTTGCATACCGCAGTGAGAAGTAATCAAGAAGTCTTCCGGCATACAGTCGTATCTCATAAAGCCTTCGGGTAAGTGTGAAACTCGGGTTCCAGTGGCACCGTATAGCTCAAGTGACTGCTGTGACGCTCTCAGTGTCAAATAACGATCCTCATTCGTCGTTGTGGATCGTGATCGGCATTATCCAGGTCTTTTCGGATCCAGTGTCTGAAACTGTTTCCACAAACTGCAGATGACACTGGAATTTATAATGGGCTCTGTAGCCACCTGCGCTTGTCACTAGTCTATTTCCAAATCTATCTACAATTCTTCATCTCCTTCCGGCATCCATACTTTCTTGGATACTAACTTTACTCGGTACCTTACAAAATTTACCCAACTTTTGCGAGAAGCATGAGGAATATCCTGAAGTAATAAGAGCACACAAATATCCTGCAAGCCCTTTCCGCGCTTATATCCCCTCCACAATCACAGCTTTACGAACACGCATGTGTATGCTTACGTATTCGACTCTGAATATTTGCATAATTCTGCCCTGGCATAATTAGTATTTTTGGTTCAATATTTTTTGTAAAAATAGACATAATTTGCGGGTTCTCTTAATTTTTCTCATGTCTGTGGTTATAAACTAAACTACACTATAAAAGAAAACTGAAAGAAATATTAAATTTCGTTCTTCGAGACCATTGACAATTAAAAATCGCGGTGACGATATAATTTAACTTTTAAGAAAATGCATTTGAACCTTACTTATAATTTTTTGAAGCTCGCACAGTTTTTGCTTTTCGATCATAAATACACTCACGTTTGTGAAAATTGCAACACCATGAAGGACTTACGCGAGTGAGCTGAAATTTTCAGGAAATGCAAAGTAGCGTATGATATGCAAATGATTAGAATTGCAAATCCGTAGCGCATGCGTATGCTGAGCAGCGCCCTCTGAACGGCTGATGGATCCGAATAAATAGACGGCTGTAGCGAGGCGTGTATGGTTATCGGTGGTTATCTGCTAGTGGTAAACGTTAACTCAATCTGTACTTATGCCTCGTCGACGAAAGAGAGCGAGATTTGAACAACTTACAGAGTTTGAACGAGGGAGAATCATCGGCCTTCGTGAAGCTGGATTGTCGTATCGTGCAGTAGCCTCTCGTGTGCAGCGTAACAGCAGCACAGTGATGCGCGTTTGGAAGCAGTGGACGGACGAGTGTCGGACAACTCGGAAATCCGGGAGTGGACCCCGAAATGTGACGTCAGCTCGCGATGATAGACACCTGGTCCGCATGGCGCGGACGGACCGTACAGCTTCCTCTAGACAATTGGCAGCACTGTGGTCAATAGCTACAGGTGTTTCATTGTGTGCTTCATCAATTCGTAGACGTCTGCTGCAGTGTGGACTGCGCGCACGGACTCCTTTATACAGGATCCCCCTAACGCACGACCATCGCCGCCTGCGGCTACAATGGGCCAATCAGCATAGAGACTGGCGTGCTGATTGGCAGCATGTCGTGTTTTCTGACGAATCCCGCTTTAATTTGTGGTACCATGATGGCCGCATTCGTGTCAGACGCTATGCCGGTGAACGCCACCTTCCGGAGTGCATTATCGAACGCCACAGTGGACGAACACCCGGAGTTATGGTCTGGGGCGCCATAGCATATCATAGACGATCTCAATTGCTACGAATTGTGGGCAATCTGAACAGCAACCGGTATATCCGTGAAGTTCTACAGCCCGAAGCTGTTCCCTTCCTTCAAAGCTTGCCAGGCGCTGTATTTCAACAGGACAATGCCCGCCCTCATACTGCTCGGATTGTTAAATCCTTCTTTGCAGCGCAGCAGGTACAGCTTCTTCCTTGGCCTGCGTGTTCCCCGGATATGTCGCCAATTGAACATGTGTGGGATGTCATTGGTCGGCGTCTTGCTCGTGATCCTCGTCCTGTTGCGTCTGCAGACGAACTTTGGGTACGCGTACAAACGATATGGAATGCTCTTCCTCAGTCAGACATTCAAACTTTGTTTGACTCCATGCCACGTCGTGTAGCAGCACTTATTGCGGCGCGTGGTGGCCACACAAAATACTGATTCTGATCTCTTGTTCTTGTTTGTTTGCTTTGAACATTTAATCATTCATTTGTACCACTACCACTCAACTGTGTATTAAATTGCATTCAATTATGACGATTCCTTCTTGGTGTTGCAATTTTCACAAACGTGAGTGTAGTTTGTTCCTGTTGTGTAATCGGTATATAATGGAGGCTTCTTCGTATAAGTTCCCTACCAGCCATCTCCAAACTTTTTTTGTTAGCGTTCCCCTAAGATTAAAAGAAGTTGAACCCCATGTAATCTAAAATAATATACATATAAAATGACATGTATACATATATATATATACATATATATATATACATATATATATATACATATATATATATAT
>KK114132.1:140165-166293 GCA_000611955.2 Stegodyphus mimosarum | reverse complement strand
ATAATTTAATATAGTATTAGATTAGAAATATAAAATAATAGTAAACATTTATCAAATATTTAATTACGAAAATTCCTTCTCGCTACTTTCCACGCCATTTTTTATTTTTATGAATAATAATAAATGCTACATTTATGATTTTTTATGGAAATATAATAACACAGAGATATAAAATTAAAACATAATTTAATAAAGTCTTTCAAATTACCTGAGCGCACTGAAACGATTTTTACGGAAATAAAGTGTATTTTGTTTTTTCATAAAGTGTTAGTTTCATAAATCAGAAATTATATATATATAGTATTACATTAGAAATGGTATTATGTTATATAAGTAAAGTATATATTATATTATAAAGTGTTAGTTTCACAAATCACAAAGTATATATATATATATAGAATTACATAATAATAATAATAATCATTCATAAAATATTTAAGTATGAAAATGATTAATTGTAAAGCGAAAATTTTTCTTTATAATAAAAAATTCGTATGCAAAAGTATACTGCAGAATAAAAATTTCAAGATACAAACGGCAGAAAAAAAAAATCTCAAGTAGCTTTGTCCTTCACTAGCTTTGAAAGTATGAGTGATTGTCCACGAATGAATTTCATCAGCACCCTGCGCGCTTGCTTCATCGCATACTGAGTTCCGATTAGAAAGTCGCCTGAGGGGAGTGAAGATGGTTTACGTTGTGGCTACTGACGCTTGCCTTCTTCACCTATTCATATTCTTTGATCAAACTATGACTGCTCCTTGCTGGAGCTGTTTTATTCGTAGACTTCGTAGGCTAATTCATAGGCTATTAATAGGCACTGGATTCATAGGCATCAGTAGTCTTGACGGTCACACCCATGGTCTGATTACCATCCAAATGCAGCAAGCCAGGGCTTGAGGAATACTTGAGGCAACTTCTAATAATCGTGTTTCTCCCAAGAAAAGTTGAAAAGGACATAAAGAAAGCGATCCGAGTACACCTCTTAGTGTAAAATGAGCTAACACCAGGCCTAAACTCCAGGCTAAACTCGGTGCCTAAACTCCAGGCTGTATTAATTGGGCCCTGGTCACTTCCACTTCAATTTAATTCTAATTATATATCTAACTGATATTATTTTAAATATCTTAACTTATTATATATCTTGCTTTTAATTTTTATGAATGTTTGCTACTTTATATTGATTAGATGTTTTTGATGTTATAGTGTAACGCATCTTGTACAGAATACACTATTTCCAGCAAATATGTTACAGTTGTCAGGATCCGCAGACGTGGAGTAGCTTTGTGATACCTCGCAATGTATCGAAAATATAGTTTAGTCAAAAGCTAAAACATTTTGAAAACCGTAATCATCGCGTACGTAAATACTGTTATGTTTCCCTGCTTTAGCAAAGAAATATTTATTTCCCCTTTCATAAAAGCAAATAGTTCCATTCTCGCTCAATGTAGCAGAAAATACACAATCATTGACTAGCAAAGCATGGGTGAACGGAGACGGGTGCAGGTGCCACGCGAAATGGAACATTCGAATTTCTTTCGCGACCGGTAATCAAAGGGATCGATTTTACGTATTTTATACGTATATTTTCCGATATGTAATAGCCTCGCGTTTCAGATGCTGGGTCTATCATTTACCTTTCGCGAAAAGATGTAAACGCGAGGACAAGAAACCCGTGATTGCCGAACCTATAATTCCGTTTTCAATTTCCCTCCGACCTTCTTTTCTTTCGTTTACGATTGGGATCATTTGGAGGAGGATGGAATGTGTGTTCGAAGGCGGAAGGGGGGGGGGTATCGGAAGTCCCACCGTGTCTTCTCTTTCATGTCCCGCCTTCCTTGTCGTGTCGCTGTTGGGGAGGGTATGGACGGGGGTATCTATCCGTCGGTTCGTATTGATTGGAAGATGCACTCACTAATGGTGCATGCGTTTGAGGCGAAAGCGAGCGAGAACAACCTATGTTGTATTAAGATCGCGAGAACTTTTATGGACCATTGAAAGGAATTCTTCGTATGAAGTAGGATACAAGGAAAGATTTCTGATGTTAGAAACATCTTTTTGCGGAGCTCTGACAGAATTTTTGACGAGCCATTACGTCACACTTTTATGCTGTTTGTTATCCGTCTGGTCTAGCAAGCGTTACTATCGCACAAGATCATTAATTTATCGACCAATAGCCAGTTTACAACTTCCATTCGAATGTTACGCAACATCTTTAATTTATATTTCAAATCATAACTAAACTATCATAATAATAATCTGAGCGATGCGAAAATAATGTATGCATACCTACACCATTAGTGACCTAATTGCACCATTAGTGAGTGTAATTTAAATTTAAATTTTTTTTAATTTTATTTATATTATTTATTTAGATATGTTTATTTTATTTATGAATTTTTTTTTTAACATTACACTAATTTTTAGCAAACTTACGCTGCTTGAATTGTTGTTCTTGAGTTGGTTGCTAAAAAAAAGGAAAAATTTAATTTGTCTTTCCGCGGTCTAGCAAACAGCAAATTTCCATAGCGTTACTGTTAGATTTAACACAATTTAGCTTCCTTATAATGTCTCGTATTCTTGGGTGAAATAAACAGTAAGAAACGTCTTATGATTTCGTGAGTTATAAGTATGTCTTATGAAGTATCGCAGAGACAAGGAAAAGGAATTGGTCTTCCTTATAATGTCTCGTATTTTCGGGTAAAAAAGTCTGTACAGAATCAAGCTGTACTAATCGTCTTAAGACTTAGCAGTGAATTATCGCTATTTCTTGTAAAGTATCGTAGAGACAAAGAAAAGTGTGTAAAGGACCCTTTTATTTCAGTTAAAAATAAACAGAAGGCATCACTCGTGCTTCAAAAACCAACATTTATTGCTTAAATCAAAAATAATGAAATTGACTTAACTAAGTGAAAGGTAACTTAGCCTAACGGCTACACAAATAGAGTAATGCCCAAGTTGGTTCTGACCTAAAGTCGGCGTGTCAAGCTTAATGGCGAAAATAACACAGTGCCGCAGAATACAGATCTGGAAGGAATCAAGTTAGCAACGCGGCCATCAACAGGCAGAACATGCTCTGAATCTAGCCTCTAAAACCTTCTTTAAAATACTACCTTCTTTGTACTTCATTTGAATGTCACGCGAGCTAGAAATTTACATTCTGGCAACAAAATAGGAAACGAAGAGGATAGGAAAGCAGTTTAACGTAAAATAACAGGTTAATAAACTAAACAAGACCATATATCCTCAAACCTGAATAATCCAAGAAGTTAAATGCACTTCTTATTGGTATAAGAATTATTTTAACTTTATCTAATTGATATAATTTAAAACACATTTAGTTTATAATGCTATCAAAGCTTTTTACAAGCTCACCTGTTTCATTTTTCCTAAAATAGACTTAATGGGACTTGACATCCTACTATTAGATGAAAACAACGTTAACAGACATTTAATTGCCACAATCATTTTAACTTTTATTTTCTATTATCTATTATAATTGTCTTATTCGTTTGTTAAAAATCAGCCTAGGTGTAATTAGCGGTGACAGTAATTTCAGAAAACTTTGTTTAAATATGCAGTCTGCTTCATTTAGAATAAATACAAACTGAAATTTAAGTTAAAAATTAACAATATTATCCTTTTTTCCATTTTCAGTACTAATTAAGCAAATATTTCTGTGTGTATTATCGCAGAAAAGGAAATTATTCATGATGAACTAATTCATGGTGAAAATTAGTCAGCTGCAAATGCACGAAGCGTAAGAACTTTCATTTATCTTTTCTGTGCCCTTGTTAATTCTAATGTTAATTCTCACAGTATGGCTATTCAGTAAAGTAGAAAATCTTTATATTTCAAATTTAATTAATATGTTATTAATTAACCCTTTGAGTGATCTAAAAACGATTAACGCACTTTTAAGTAATTCTAATCTTTATTTTATTTTTTGGGAGGGTCTGCTTTTGGTTCTTACATGTCAGCTTTCGACGGAGAAATCTCTGCTATCCGATTGGCCCTTCTTCAACTTCAAAACAGATTGGAAGTTTTTTCTAAGTGGTAATTCTCTCGGACTCAAGAGCAGCTATTCAAGCCAAAGACTTTGCTGGTCCATCCCGTACAAAAGATATCGACGACTGTATCAATCTTTTGGCATGCTTATCAAATCGTAATAAAACAGTTACTTTGCGGTTGAGGAATCGAGGGGAACCAGACCACTGACTTTCTGACAAAAAAGGAAGCTTCTGTTTTACAGTTAAATAGCCAAAAACTGGCCTACGAATCTATTAAGACAGTAGTTAAAAGGGCACTAATGAGTTCTTTTTCTCGGGACATTGCCGCTAGAAGTAATCAAAAGCCCTGGTTGAAAGGTATTCCTGAGTGGCCTCATGGTAAATCGCCGGCACTGTTAAGGTTATTTTCTAGCCATGATTGTCTCCGAAAACACCTTCGTAGAATTAACTTGGGTCCGGATCCTGCTTGTCCTTTGTGCGGAGGGGATTTTGACATTTCTCATCTTGCCTCCTGTCCTGCTCTACCACCTGTGTCCTTGGGAGCGATATTGGATTGCCAGACTTAACTTGACGGATTAACAGATGTCTTTTCATCTTTATGTTAATTTCTTTTTGCTTTAAAGATGTATTTGTCACCGGAAATAATAAAAAAAAAACATTTTTTTTGTAATGGACGTTTTCCATATAAATTAAAGTAATATATCTGTAATAATTAATATTTCTGGCTGATTAATTTTATGGAAATTTGGTGCATTATTGCAATTAATAAAAGATGTTCTAACTGTATGTTATGTAACTAAAATGGAAAAGAATGTATGCAATACAATTTTTGGGGGGTATGGGGGTTTAACTTTATGATTCTTTATAATTTCATTATTTTTTTAAACTTTAAAGGTAAACTCTTTTTGACGTTGCACTATATCCCGAAGTTGCAAAATTGTAATTTTAGTATTTATTTTTAGATATACATTGTCGATGCGACTATTGTTTCCTTTAATTATTTATTTATTTTTATTTTGCATATTCAAATTATAGAGGCGGAATATTTCTGCTGTCCGCAGACCAAGTGCCCCTGTTATTTCCTCTCGAAATGCACATAGAGTTTTTACAAAGCTCAACTGCAGTCTTAAAAAATTTTGCAGAAATTAAAATATGGAAATAATAAAGAATCCAGAACAAACAAGTTACTTTTTAATTTGTTTATTATGTGAAGAATTATCTCTTTATAGCTCGTTTCAGCAGAAAAAAAAGATCGAAATTAAGGAAAATAATAAAACGAAATCTGTCCCTAAATAAATATTTCAGTGGCAGAGCTTGCGATGTCGCTTGCTCCAGACAACAGAAGCACCTCTACACCAAAACGATACCGTGGGTCTCATGAAGGCGTTGCTAATTTGGATAGCTAGCGTAAGGGGCCTATACCTACTTACCCAGGGTAAATAAAGGGTGGCCCCCTACACTTATACCTAGCCTATCCTAATCCGCAATTATGTATATATGCATGTTATGTTCCTCGCACTGTTAAAAAGGTGACGTAAGATAGAGCCATCAAATTTCTAATAACGTAGTCCTCCACCCGAACATGGACTTCTATAAGGCCGAATTTTGAATTTTGAATTTGTTTTATTATCCATTTCATATTTTGTAAACCTTTAATGAACTTTTTATGAACAACTTCGACGATTTTAAAAGGAGCAGTTGCAACACTGTCCGGAAAGAAATTTTTTTGTCTTCAACACGCGAGACTGTCTATCTAATATTTTAAAGATGCGTTGTTTTTAAATATTTTGTGATTTTGCTGTTGAATTAAGTTTTTCGTGGCATAAGTGCGAACAACGTGAAATTTAAAAAATAAAGTTAACACTCAAACGTTAATAATGAAAAGACAAAAAATGCCATCTTAAGATAAAAACTGAACATTGATATAATGAATTGAGAAAGGTGTCCCCTAGAAACATCGCGGATGAAAACATTGTGAGAAAAAAGAAAAAAAAACAGGAAGGCGAAAACTTCGTCGTATAAAACATCATGGAAGAAAAGCGAATCAAGAAGTCCCTCGCAGTTCTAAAACATCGTATTACAAAATATGGTCGTAGAAAATAAAATAGTCCAAAAACATCGTAGTCTAATATATCGTAGTAAAAAATAAAGCACCTACAAATCACCTCAGGACGATAACATCGCAAACATGCGTTTTTTAGGCTTGAAAAGTTGTAAACGCAATTCGCATAAAGATTTATGAGCTCAAGAAGTAACGATGAATATATATTTCATATATATTGCTTTTATATTTTATGTTTTTGAATCAACTCCTAAATGTTTACTGAAAAAATAAGAAGCAAGTTCAAAACCTGAAATGAGTGAAAAATAATCCTAAGTATAGCAGTTAATAGAAGCTTAAACTTAATATAGGTAACTGATAAAGGTCATTATTTAATTAAAATCTGTTTTATAATGTGTTATTTATGATTTTTTATGAAACATTTAGTTAAAAGATTAGTAAAAGGAAGATGAGTAATTGCATGTGGTAACATCTATTAAAATTGCTTAATTAATTATAAATTGTGTTAACTGATATGAGTATAATTAGTTTTCTATTCATTTTCAGTTTTTGAATACTTAAGTTTGCTTCTTAATTTTTCAGCAAGCCTTTGTTAATTTATTCAAAAATTTAAAAACATATGTATGCTTCATTCATTCTTGCTCCCACAAATTGTTATACAAATATGCATTTGCGACTTTTAAAGCCATAAAAATGCATCTCTGCGATATTATCGTGATGCGATGATTAGGTGCTTTATTTCCTACCACGATATTTTCGACGACGATGTTTTTAAACTTCGAAGTTTTTGAATAACTTTATTTTCGACGACGATGTTTTGTACTACGGTGTTTTAGAGCAGCGATGTTTTCTCCTTGCTTTGTTTTCTTCCACGATGTTTTGTAAGATGACGTTTACACCTGGCGTTGTTTTCATCCGCGATGTTTTTACCTGTAACCACTGAAAAGACTGAGAAAAATAGATAAATGCATGCCAGTTCTTAACACTGCATCGCAAATTCTAAATATATGCTGCTTTTAAATTTTTTGAAATTTTCCTGTTGAATTACATATAGCGTATGTGCGAAGAAAATGGTACTTAATAATTAAGCTAGCAGGCGTGTGTGCAATAGCAGACTGGTAGACTGCGAGCTCAACGAGAGCGTAAAAAACCTTAACAATTCCTTTTAGACGATTTTTTTAAACCTAAAACTTTTATATTTTTTTCTTTCCCCTTCTTGTTAATGGTATTGAAATTAAAGTTCTGCATTATTATCGATGGCGTCTTAGAATATAACGGTATTT
This sequence comes from Stegodyphus mimosarum, assembly GCA_000611955.2. Lineage (NCBI taxonomy): Eukaryota > Metazoa > Arthropoda > Arachnida > Araneae > Eresidae > Stegodyphus > Stegodyphus mimosarum. The sequence continues at coordinate 158,941 of KK114132.1, read as the reverse complement.
AAATTTTACGCGACAATGTCATATACGACTACATTCTTCTCCCCCATTTTTTGGCATTTTGTATCATATAAAACCGTAAACCTTCAATCAAAGTGCTAAGCCTCCCCTGTTGCACACTTTCGAAACGAAGATGAAGGAGATTGAATTACGCAAAGTAACAACCAGAAGAAAACAAAGATGCGAGATGAGTACACGAGGAGGGGAGGGAGTAAGCCTCTTTATCTTTCTTAAAATGATAATCGCGATACCTAATTGCAGGGTCAGAACCTCTTATTAGAAAAGACTCCTCGCTGCTGATTGGCTGACAAAGCAGCTGCCGGCGGAGAACCATTTGTCTTCGTGGTTTCAAGTTGTGAAGTCTGCTTGCGGCATTTGTGGCCACGGGTTTTGGAAAGTCCACGAATTTCTTTGCTTGCGTATCAAGAATATTTCAGGAGAGATGATTATGCTATGTGCGTACGGGTTCGCAATGGATCGAATGTACACGGAACCAATGACAGCTGGATTAAATTTCTTTTTTCAAAAACACTTTACAATTCTGGAACTTTTCACTACTCCTGCAGCTCTTCTCATAATGGCGCAGCACAGTCAGTAATTACCGCTTCAAACTACTAAGAATCTTGAACACAAGGCAATACAAAAGGCCTCAAATGCGTGTGTTCGCATTGTACTCTCTCTCAATATTCTGAACTAAAAACTAATGCTCTGACCGATTTTATACAGTTCCCCCTATCTGTCGAGAAATATACGATTCCTCGAAATTGCTAGAAGCCCTGCATAGTTACAGTTACATAGGGCCGGATATAGCCGTTACATAAGGATCGAACCACAATGTTGCCAAGTGGCGACTTTCAACGATTTTTTTCGGCAAGTTTTCGCCAAAACTGAATGTTAAATGGGCTTATCTCTCTAACCCTGTTTTTCCGGCGGTGCTTCGTACTCTTCAGACCTTTCGTGTTACATTACATAAGAGGTACTACAATTTACATAGAATTTGACTAAAATTATTTACATACATACAGAATTCGTAACAGTTAGATTTAGGTTACATATTCATGTAGTTGTCTTTTCCACTTGTGTATATTTCCTGCATGCAGACGCTTTTCAGAAAGTGTATTGTTGCGAGTTATTAATGAGGAGCTGGTTACTATGAAAATTAGCAGTAATCAAAACAAAAATTTGCAATGTTGTTATATAATTAAGTATGATTTATTGAAATAACAAGGATTTTTATTCATTAAATATGAGGAGTTATTTTTCGGTAACTTATTTTATGCTAATAAAAGGTACTCGCCAAGGTTGTTTTGTTGTTGCAAGGAGCGAAACCCCGTTCCCCGGGCAGAAACAAATTCAGCCATCAGGCCATAACAGGGGCCTACCAATCAAATAATAAAGTACTCGCCAAGGTATTTTCTTCTTCCTTCCAGCATGCCTTTGTAGTGTAACGGTAGCTCACTCGGCGCGTATTCGAGAGGTCCAGGTTCGAGTCCCGGCGAGAACATTGTTCATTTTCCACGTCTTCTGTTTCAAAATAACCTAATGACTCTGCAATTTAACATTAACACTTACAATTATATCAGTAACAAACAATTCTATGCTTTCGTATGTAATGCTCCAAATGTTCATATAAATTATTGAAGTTATATATAATAAATTAAAAGGATTTTAAATTACATTCTTCAGATATACATCAGATCTGAGAACTTAAGATTGAAATATTTAAGACTTAAATTTTTAAAAAGTAAGTTTATTGCTTTCAAATCATTCATTCTCTTAATCAACAATAGATTAATTAAATTCGAAATGTTAAAAACCTTGAATTTTGCCAAATGAATAAATCGGCTATCTTCGTGGTCGCGTAGGACATAAATTAAAGACCTTTTGACTCACGGGGGTTAGCTATCACGTCGTGTGGATAACAAATGCTGGTATTTGTGCGACTTTACGTAACATAACGAATGTTATGTTCAGAATTTTAGGAACGACTGCAGTGAAGGTATTTCTGACATTCAAAAGTAATCCATTCATTAAATAAGCCTGTGAGAAACATATATAAATTGGGGAATATTTTCCAACAATATTTGCTGAGCTGTTTTTATAGAAATAAATACCATTAGATTTTCCTCCTAATTAAAGTGGGTGTAGTTTTATTATTATATTTCTTTAAAATGAGTCAACATACGACTATATGTTTTCTTTTAAATATGTTTTGAAGCAATATTAAGAAAAAATGCAAACAATTTTAGTTATGGCAAAAAATTAATTTAGATACAATTTTTTCGAAATGTGTGGAATAATTTTTTGGAAATAAATTTTAATGTGGAAAGAATTTTAATTTTGGCACCAATAAAACCTTTAGGTATGGCAAGAAATTTATATGAATAACATTCAAACTGCTAATTATAGTAGGAAATCACACGAAATCTTTTAAAATTATGATTAGTTATTCATATGATAATCACCAATATAAAATGCTGAGTAATGACAAAAACAATTAAAATTACATAGCAACAGCTTTAAATAAAGGAATAAATTCATACAGGATAAAATTCTAAATCTATTTAAAATTTAAAATAATTATGGCTAAATTTCTAAAGATTCTTTTTATCAGCAAAGAATAAAATTAAGTTAGAAAATACAATGAAATTTCTCCAAGCCCATTAACGACGGTTTCTGAAAATTTTGATAGCGATGCTTTATGTTATTGCCTAATTAAACTCTCAGAAACACTGGCACTTTCACAAGTGGTTGCCATGGCTATATTAACTATATTACAAAAATAATAAATAATTTCTCCCCCCAGCACTTCTAAGACGCTGTTATAATTTTCGCAATGAGAATTTCGTACCCTGGAAAAATAGCAACTGCTGTTAATTCGTTTTAATGGAAATATTTGTTGTAAGCCTCTTAGTCAGACAATCGGCCAAAAAAAATGCGCAGATGCGTCTCGAATATTTTTTTTAAAAATTAAACCAGCACAGAAGTCATCACTTTAATTTATGAGTGATAATATTATGGAAGGTTTTTCTTCCTTATCATTTGGCGCTGGAACGCTCGAGGCCGACCTGTAAAAGCCGTTGAATACTGGTAGTTAGGTACAGGGCTCTATTCAGGCTGGCTGCATGCGCGTTTTCGTGGTTTTTCCTATGTGTAAGTTGGATATGAGCCAGTTTCTCTTAAAACGTACTCCACAGGCATCCCTCCGTTTCCATGTGGTGCCTAAGAGAGGAGCACGTAATAAAATAACATATTTGGCGCTATTATTTTGAACAGTTCGTTTTAAGTATATGACTTTTATATTCTCTGCATTTGTAATTCGCAAACCTGTCGTAAATGTTTAACTTAAAATAGTTTTAAATATTTAAAGAGAATCTGAATCCTAAAATCAGAGTATGAATGCCTTAGTTTTCTAGGCTTTGCATTAAATCACGTAATAAATAAATAAGTAGACTTTTTTCATATGAAGTGACAATAATTTATTTCTTGCCAAAACATCAAAACTCGCGTTGTGAGGAAAAAATCCGCTTAATTTGAGGTGCTAAAAATTTATTAAAATTTTAACTGTAACTGAATGTCAGAGTAAGCTTTAAATGTTGCTTAGTCTGAATATTTATATTTTATTGCACGAGCTGCAATTATAACGGAAGCGAATATTTTTTGCCAACTCATTATTTCCTCATACCTTAATGACCTTGAGAGATAGAAAGGCCTGGATGTGGGGAAGGAATGAGGAAGGGGAAGGAAAGAACATCACACAACACTCGTCAGAGCAGGCACGGGCGATAAATTCTAATTGAGAATTCATTCTCTTGTTTTGTATGAGCGAGTCTGTAATTTTACACCTCTTTTACGACGTCCATTTTTCTTTTATGGTTATGCAAGATGTCCCTTAATGATCGTTTTGGAGCTGAGAGACAGAAAGAACTAAAAAAAAATTCTCTATTAGAATCTCGGTCGCATCATTGCATCGTTACTTAAAATTAAAAGCGGAACGAGCAAGGTTGCTACATTAAACCAAATTTTAGAAAATAGCTCTTTTGACTTCAGCGAAAACCTCGCCTTCAAATCTTTAATAAAATATTTCGGAGTTTTATATTACGTCATGCAACCATGCATTTATTATCCATGTGCCTTGACAAGTGTTGCAACTGTACGAAGCATTACGCAGACGACTATCAAATGCACGGATCACCAGGAACTAACGGGTTTGATAGGCTGGGGAGTTCTTCAGTTTAATTTTAGCAATTTAACTGAATTTATTGCATCTGCTGGTCACCGGTGACTTTACATCTGCAGGTTGACTAACGGCCTTGCCGAGCACTAGTGGCCTTCGGTTTAATTTTGTTTTAATAACTTGACCGAAATTCACTGCCTCGTTCCACATGGAGGTCGTCAAAATGCAAGACACCTGCTATAAAAGGCTTTGATAGTCACTTTGAATTTAAATCTATTTCAATAATCTAACGACCTGGCAACAGGTTTGTCAGATCTGGTTTAGTTTATTAACTAGTTATTTTATGTTAATTGCTTTCCTGACTTCCTTGTTTCCCATTTCGCTGCCAGAATGTAAATTTCTAGCTCGCGTGATGTTCAAACGAGGTAGAAAGGAATAGTAGTTAAAGAAATGTTTTAGGGGGTAGAATCAGAGAGTGTCCTACCTGTTGAAGGCTACATTGCTAATTTGATTATCTTGACATCTGTTGAGAGAGATGAGGTTCTCTTGAGATCTTAACATATAATGGTCGCATCCGGCCGTGCTTTGCATTGCGCTGTGTTTAACGTTAGAAATAGTTTGATGTGAAACTACGGATTGTGCTCAGTGATACTGAGAAAAGCTGTACGAGAGCTTTTTTGGAACGTTCCAGAATTGTCAACTATTTCTTTTGGTAAAAATAAATTTTATCAAGTTATTATCGGTTCTGTTTCCATTAAATCTGTCACGAACCCGTGTGCACGCAACAGTATTTATAGCTAATGCTGTTATTTTCCAAATTTTTCTTTAAAAAAAGGTAGTTCTGATTTATTCACTATATTATCGTAATTTAGTAAAGAATTATTTCACATAAAATGTTTATGAATAGGAAAGATTTTTTATTTCAGTATGCTAAGCTGTAATACAATAAAGCTAAAATTCACATACATTTTAATATTCGTATAAATAACATGTCGTCAATAAATTATAAATATTAAAAGAAAGGAAAATAGATTTATGTAATTCCATATTTATGAATTTCACTTAAAGAATTAAATTCAAATTAAATTAAAGAAATTAAATTATATAAATTCTTGGATACATTTTTACAAATATTCAATTATGCTAAATATTTGGTACTAATTGTTATGATAAATATTTTATACTAATTGTTATGCTAAATATTTGGTACTTATTTTTCAGTTATGGTAAATATTTGATACTTATTGTTCAGTTAGGCTAAATATTTGGTACTTATTACTCAGTTGGCCCACCAGCGGCCGAGCGGTAAAGACGCTGAACACTGGTAGTTCGGTCTGAGGTTCGAATCCCGCGAACGGGCTGGCTGCATGGGCGTTTTCGTGGTTTTTCCCATGTGTAACGTGTATACGAGCCAGTTTCCCTTAGAAAGTCCTCCACGAAGGCATCCCTCCCTTTAGGCAGATAGCCCTCGTGTGCTTTGCCATAATTGAATAACCTAACCTAACCTAACCTAACCTATGATAAATATTTGGTACTTATAGTTCATTTATGGTAAGTATTTGATATACCAAGTATTTTACATACTTTTATTGTTACATTGAATAGCAATTTGTAAGTTTTAAACATAGTCACATTTCATATAAACAATTTATAACACAGGACAATTTATCTTGAATAAATACGCAAAATTATATTCATAATAGTTCACAATCCATAAAAATGCATAATAAATAATACATAAGAAGAAAAATCACACTATTTAATACTTTTGCAATTCAAAAATGTAGTAAAAATCAATTTCTCACTTGCCATGAAAATTAATCTCGAATTCTTTAAAGTATTCAAATAGCACAGTTTAAATCCTGGCATATATAATTGCAAGTTAAGGAGTTAAATTGTGTTTTGCATGCTAAAGAGTTTAATTGTGTGTAGATATTAATTATAAACAGAAACAGAAAAATACGTTTAATATAATTTGATTACTATTAAACGTTTTTTTTTACATCTGGAATCGAAAATACATGACACGGTGATATTTTAAAACATGGTTAATAAATTCCATGTAAAGTAATATCAGGAGACTTTTCAGACTTCTAATTCGTGCATTCATATGCAACACAGTATCACGTACTTTGAAAATTAAAAAAATACATATTACTATGATGAGTCATACTGGTCGTATAAATATGCCCACCGAGGATTCACTACTAATCTCTAAACTCAAAACATTACTACTGAACTCAAACATACTCTTTCACTTAGAATAGAAGAGAAACACGTCAATGTGACAATCAAATTCGCTGAAAAAACCTTGTATTTAGCGTACATTTATTAAAAACAATCAATCGATTTCGAGGGCAGCTACAGGTCCCTCCTCATCAGGAGAACAAAATATCTAGACAGGTCTCCTGATGAGGAGGGACCTGTAGCTGCCCTCGAAATCGATTGAGTGTTTTTAGTAAATGTGTAGAGACATTAAGTTATTTAGTAGCAGGAGACATGAAAAATATACAATTCCTTCGCCGTGAATCGAACCACGGACCTCTGAAATACCGGCTCAGTGTGCTGACCATTACACCACGAAGGCACGCTAAGAATGTGGGAGATATACCTTATATACTCCCCTTTTTAAAGGGCGACTAGGGTTTTAGGGGACCTAGTCGCCAAATCCTGGGTGTGGAGAGTCATCATCCACAACCCTTTTAGTTCGGGCTGCCAGTGTAGAGACATTAGGTTATTTAGTAGCAGGAGACATGAAAAATATGCAATTCCTTCGCCGGGAATCGAACCACGGACCTCTGAAATACCGGCTCAGTGTGCTGACCATTACACCACGAAAGCACGCTAAGAATGTGGGAGATATAACTTATAAATGTACGTCAAATACAAGGTTGTTTCAGCGAATTTGATACTCTTTCGATATTCAAGATACTCTTCTGCTCCGCGTACAGGCAGGATATATATAGCTTTTGACCTGTCTTCGAGAACCGGTAAGAATTCGTTCTAGAATGTTTTCGCTCCGTCTTTGGCATGTCGCTAATGTTTTCGCCAAATGGGTGATTTCGCACCAAATCTGGGAACCCTGCATTTCCTTTCCATTTTCCGGCAGCCCTAAACCCACTTTGCGGGAAAACCGTTTACCGAAGCTGAGTATTTTGCAACAATATTAAATAAATATAAAATTTTAATACAGAATCCACTGATGCGATGAATAAGTAAATACAAAAAAGTACGTAATAAAAATACACGAAATACACAGAATTATTTACAAGTAATTAAAATACTTATAATTTTTTTTAAAAATAAATGAAGATAGTTACGGATTTATCTGGCTTTAAAAAGAGCGTATAAAGAAGTTTTATATTTTCCACGCGATATCCAGAAAAAGTATAACAATAAAGTAATGTAACAAATATAAATTCACCACATTCTACTTCTTTGTACGAAGTAACGGGAAGTATTCTAATCGTGAAAAGTTTTGGTTTCCAGATTTCAATGGAAATATCCATTTTGACAGTTTTGAATCCATGCTGACTATTTTTTGCATGACTTCTGTACTCATGGAGAGTAAGAGACACTTTATTGGAAAATGAATTCAAATTAGATTCAAATTTGGATTTTTTCGTGACGTCTGTACGTGTACGTATGTATCTCGCATAATTCAAAAACGATTAGCCGTAGAACGCCGAAATTTGAGTATGACACTGCTATAATATCTAGTTGTGCACTTCCGGTTTTTATTGCAATCGGCAGTACCAAAGGTATATATTTTTTATAGCATGTAAGATAAAAAATATGTAAACCACATCAAAATTCAATTTAACTATATGCTTTTAATTCCTCATTTTTAATTTGGATGTTTCCGTTGCCTATTCTAAAATTTGCAATAATTTTTCTGGACTATCCCGTTTCTAGATCGATCTATGTCGCATGGCTTGTGTAACGCTCATGACGTAGCTGATCCGGAACCTAAAATCAAAATTTCGAGAACTGAAGCCTTTCTAACCTAAACAAAAACCTTCTGTGAGTGAGCTTTCATACTGGATAATTGTGCACTTTAGCTTCTGCTTTTCTTCTGTGATGACGCTATTTAGCTGTGCTCTCTTCCTATAGCAAAAGTATCAAAAAATATAAATGTTCTGGAAATAAGCACGATTAGAGAGCCAAGTAAATTGTGGCCACAAATGTTATTTGAAATAAAAAAGAAGATTTAGTATTAATCGGCTGCCAAGTTTTTTAGTCATTACGGATTTAAACAGTTTAGCATTCTACGCAATCGGAATTCTTTCTCTTCAAAGAATGGATCTACAATCTATCCTCTCTATCACAATCAGTGTTTGCACTTCAGTACTTCTAAGGTTTATTTTATTATATATATATATATATATATATACGTGTGTGTGTGCATATCCATTTCCTTTACTGGGCCCACCAGCGGTCGAGCGGTAAAGTCGCTAAACATTGGTAGTTCGGCCGAGGTCCGAATCCATAGAATAAAACCCAAACCATTCCTTTTACTCGGTTTCAAGGTTCTTATCCCGCTTTTTTCTCCTCAATCTTCGGTCGTAGTCAAATGCTTTCAATTACAGAAGTGTTTTAAATGACAAAAATATTCATATTTTCGTAACGTAAAATTATTAAAAAAGTAAAATTTGGACAAATCTAACTTTTAATTTGGTCTCTCGGCTCCTATACTTATATTTGGGAGAGTTTTGTTTGATGACTTGGCAACAACAGATATTTTTTTAGTATGAAAAACCGAGTATGTTTAAGGTTTTTATATTTTTCGTTTTTTTTTTAAATTAAAAATTGAGAAACGGTAATTTTCAACGGAGTTTTCGAGTGTAATCTAAAATTTCCAGATTGTGAATTTTTATTTTCCTTCGGCTTTTTTCTGGCTTTTATTGGTACTGTTTGGAATACAAAAATTTGTATCTGACAACCCAGTGGACGAGGAGTACTGGAATCGAACGCTGTGGAGGGGAAAAAAAGAAAAGAAAAAATAACAGACTAAAAAAAATGAAGATCGTGAAGCAAGATAAAAGGTATCAGAGAGGGAGATTTCTCCACCGAAAGATGCTATCTAGATTACGAGCGCTCCGCCGCGCTGTTGATTTCCGAGCACCTAACAAACTGCGAAGACCTGCGGGGTGTATGGATGTGTGCGTGCGTGTGTACGGCTGAGTATATGTGTGTGGATGAAATTCTTCATTCCGCATCGCTGTCCTAATCTTTCCCATCTAAATTGCGGCACTTGGGGGCCGGCGTGTGCCGTTATGGCAGCGTTTACTGAAGAGGACTTTTTTTTAAGCGAAATGTATGGATGGTATCTGAGAATATTTCATGCGCTCATTTCGCTTCGCGGCTGATAGACGCTGAGATGTAAAATTCAGATGGTCGGGGATGCTGACATCTCAATGAAAATGTTTGCAATTTTTTTATTGAGGGAATGCATAACAAGGGGAAATGTTATTTTCAGTATTAATAGCCTCATAAGTACGAACCTAGAAATTTATATTTGTTTATTTAATGTCGCTATAATAAAACTCTGATAATATCTGAAATTTTACTTTGGAAAACTCAGAGCTTGCAGCCATTTGCAACTTTTGAATTATACGACTCTTCTGTACCAGATGTGTAATACATTTTGTTAGATTAAAATAACGTTTATTAATTAAAATAATGTCGCACATGTTCATGAAAATATCTGTTGCACATGTTATTGATGAAATATATTTTGAATTTTATTAATGTGACAAATTATTTAAGTAATGCTAGTTCAATGGTGACCATCAAGGCTACGGAACTTTTTTAACTCACGGGTCACCGGTGTGGTAGGGCTCAGTGAATTATCAAGAAATAAGATTACTGCTTCTAAATTTTTCAGTTTGTCCAGCAATTACATATTGATTTGATGGAAAACGGATACATGGATCTTATAAGTCCCTTACTGGCAAAATTTCCAGCATTGGTGAAAAATATCGACTTATAACAAATGGTAAATAATGTATCATTTTTTGTTAAGTTATTTTGGAAACAAGATCCGTTGAAATAACTGAGGTGTACACAATTTGAAACAGTGTTTTTTTTACTTCCTTGTTAGAACTGAAGGAAGCATTGTAATTGCGAAAAATTTCGGTTAATGGATTTCAATCCAAATACCCATTTTGGCCATTCCTTTTTCTTATGGGGGGGTGTATGTGTGTATGTGTGTGACGTCTGTACGTCCAGATAGCTCCTAAGGACTCTTTATTCCGAAACTCATTGTAAAATGGATTTTTTTTGTACGAACGATAATATGCGTCGTTCTTGAGTAAATATATATATCTTGCTTAACTGAGAAACGATTAGCCACTGAACGTTGAAATATTGTATATGGGACTGCTATGACATCTAATTGTACACCTCCCTTTTTTATTGCACCAGCCCCCTTATCCAGTTTAAAATTACCCTGCCTTTATCTTTGCTTTCATGTTTTGACAATGTCAAATTTAAGAAAAAAAGTTAAACAAAATAACAAAAGTATGGCTTTTCATGTGGTCTTCCACTTCTTATATCTGGGAAAGTTTTATACTCGTTATGAAAAAATAAAAATGCAAGAAGTCTGATTCTTGTACGACAAAAATTGACCGCAATATTTAATTTCAAAATTTACAAATTTCAATGTCAGTTTTAGCTTGCTTGGAGGGATCGGTTAATCTATAAGGTATTTCTCCCTCCTTCTTAGCATGTCTTCACGGTGTACTGGTCAGCACGCTCGACGTGTATTCGAGAGGTCTGTGGTTCGAGTCAAGGATAAGGCATTGCTCATTTTTCATATCTCCTGCTTTAAAAAAGTACCTAATGTCTTTACAGTGGCACCCGAACTAAAAAAGCTGGTGGATGATGATTCTCTACCACTAGGAGCTGGTGATTGGGTCCCCTAATCCTCAGTAGCCCTTTAAAAGGGGAAGTATATAAGGTATTTCTCCCTCCTTAGCATGCCTTCGCGGTGCAGTGGTCAGCACGCTCGGCGCGTACTCGAAAGGTCCGTTGTTCGAGTGCTGGCGAAGGCATTGCTCATTTTTCATCTTTCCTGCTTTCAAAAAGTATCTAACATCTCTACAAATAAAGTTAAAAAAATAAATAAAAATAAATTTAGATGAAGTGCAGCAAAAAATATATCTAATTTAATAGGCTGTACAACGTACAAAGATGTCATATGGGATCCACATCAGATTTCTTTTTCTTTTTCTCTTTTTTTCTTCATAAATGTCTCAAACTTCGAATACTGCCAAGTAAATTTAAGCTATAATAATACCTCTAGTTAACAATGCATAATATTTTTATGTACAAATACACGTAATATGTCGGAAATATACATAATGTGTAGACTTGTACTATTATACATGCTTCATTATTATTAAAGTTTAAATTATGTATTTAAGAGTACTACATATTTGCTATTATACTAAACTTTATTTACTAAAATTAAAAAGAGGATTTAGGAAATTTTAATTTGACTAGTTTAAGTTTTTTTTCAGTTTTCCAGTTTGATAATAATTGCTCTAAGAATTTCGAAGGCTTTCACGTTCAATAAAAAATGTCCGGCATGATATAGTAGTTGCCATTCGGTGATGAATATGACTTCTTATTTATTTTCGATTGTGTAAAACTACAGCGTTAGATGATGGTTTAAAAAGCCATTTTATAAAGAATTCTTAATAGCGCTTGCAGCAACAGTTATTTTGTAACGAAACAGGTGATAAATAAAACAGGTTCCTAACACTTTGTAACGGGTCAAACACAAAATTTCTGACTTTATATTCCTGTACGCAATATATTGTATATAATTATCCTTATTGCCAATTATACATGTATATATTATTTTCCCTTTGTATTATTTAACTTCCAAATTACGATTATTATAGATATTTTAGGTTGCTGGAAAGTATGGAAAAGTTTAAAGTGCTTGTATATAAATTGCTGCTTTTTTAATAAATCTTACAATCGCAGTAAATTATGCTTTTTTAAATGTCTAAATTAGTTTTTACTTGGTTATTGAAGTAACTAAGGTTTTTTTTTCTATAAGTATATACATATATGGGAACCATATAAGCGACGGCCGATGCTATTTCGCACCAACCGGTGCGATTAGCCTCTTCAGGCTATTCGCACTATGGAGGTTAGAATAGTTCTAACCTCCATGATTCGCATCAACATTAACCACGCATACGCACTGGGTTTTCAGTTCCAGATCCGTCATTTGAACTGAATCGAAAAGAACGAATCTTAATGCGCGAACTGCCCACATTTCCTTTATTTATGTATATGTTACCGTTAAAGTATAAAATCCGTTATTTTATAGAATACCTAGTTATTCCATGAAATAACTGATCGTGTCCGTTAAAGTGTAAAACTCTCTTGTATTTCATGGTTTAACTAGTTATTTCATAGAATAACGATCTGCAGCCCGTTAAAGTGTAAAATAATCTATATCATATGTCTCGCTTTTTAGTATAAGGTACATTTACGTTTCGTTTAACAATATGGAATGCTCGTGTAAAACCCAGTGTGTCAACAAAAATGTTTTATTTTAGAAATAATGTTCTTTGTAATTCCAAGTGTCATTTTAGTAATCCTTGTTGTAACAAATGATTTTATGGTGCGTTTCCATAAATACCATTTATACGCGCATAAATTAGATAAATTGCTTCTTTTTTATTTTAATTGTCTATCATTAGTTTATTTATAGAATACCTAGTTATTTCATTTTAGATAAATTGTTTATTTTACATTTTCACTGTCTCTCATTAGTTAATTTATAGAATAACTAGTTATTTCATAGAATAACTAGTTAAAGTGTCAAATTATTAACATATTACACACTGTAACGGACACGATCAGTTATTTCATGGAATAACTAGGTATTCTATGAAATAACTGCATTATATGTACTTTAATGGTAACATATGTATAAAAAAGGGCAGATTTTTATATTCGCAATGTTTATCGTTTTCCTGAACAGTTGGAATAGTTTAAATGACTGGTTTGGGGGGCTAAGAACTTTATACAATTTTTGTACTTCTTATAATACATTTAGATTCAAAGATGTGTTTTGCACAATCAAGATTTGAACTTATTCCTCTCTGAAATTTTTCGTCTTTTATAATAAAAATTAGACCGAGTATTTTTGCGTAGAAAATTTAGACGTGAAATAAGTTAAAAGCGATAAAATCAGCTATTAAATGAACAACTAATCATATAATACTGGTTATCAACAATTTTGCATGCTTGTTTAATTTTTCTATAGAAATAGTCGTCATTTTCAATATACTACAAAAAATATTTCAAAGAATTTTGAACTTTGTTTGTACTAATATTTCAAAGAACTTTGATATATTATACAAAAACATTAATAAATTAAATTTAAATAAATAATGGGCTGTAATTTAAAAGGCAAAAATAATTTAATATAAGAGATTTAGATTGAAAAATTTGCACGCTCAAATGAATTATCAGACTTTATAAGGTTTAATTTCATACATAACTTTGATTTTGAAATATGGCATTTGAACCTATAAACATGTGTGGACACTGAAAAATTGATGCATATACAAGAACATTATAATTTTCAATAAGTTTTCCTATTGAATAATAAATTTTGACAGTTCTATGCTATAAGACTAGGGTCTAAGTTTGCATAAAAATTCCTCTGTTAAATGAAAGAATTTAAGTAATTTCTTCAGCCTTCTTGGCAATACATTAAAGATTTTTTAACTAATTACACGTTCTCATTTGCTATTAGAACCATCATTAAATCCTTATTTGATCTTATCTTTTTCTGAACCTAATCATGTATATAGATTGACCTCGTCTTTGTAACTGATAATTACTACTTGCAAATTATTCTCTTACGTATTCACTATACATATTTTGGTGAATATTTATAGTGACACCATGCGTGCTGTACTTCATTAGCTAATTATTTTATTTTTTATAGATTATACTACTTCATTTTAAGGTAGAATGCTACCTATTTGATTGCTTTACATTATATTTTGGAATCTAGCAGCACTATTTATGATTATTGCATCTTGTTATAGTATATTATGATCTAGCATATTTACTGTCACATATTTCTTTATTGCTACATTGTATTTATTATTACTATACTGTATTTATATTAGTGTTGTATCATAATTATATTATTGACTAGCTGACCTGTGCGATTGATATAAATAATGTGTAATCATTATGATTTAAATTAGTTATGCATGGTTAAAACAATATGTAATGATTAAATGTCATGCATTTGTAAAATCATTCTATGTAGCACATTTGTTAACATAAACAGTTAACCAGTTTTATGTCAATAGTTTGTGTTATAAATTAGTGCTTAGAAAATTTGACTGTTATTTATTGCTTTAAAAGAAATTTGGATTTTCTTTGAATGTCAACGTTCCCATGAACACACATTATTTTTAAATAATTAAATTAAAAATATGAAATAGAACTCAAACAATACATTCTACAAATTAAATCATTTTTAATTAAGTAATAAAAAGATTTCACATAAATATAATTTGTAACAAATGATAGGTATCTACAGTTTGGACACAGCCAATATTTGACTGGTGGATAAATTACAATATTTTGACAAGTCTAGTTATACCAATTAAGACACAAATCAGACTGAATACAATTATATTCTAAATCTTCTGAACAGTCACAGCATTTCCACTCCATGCAAATGATTGCATTTTTTTAATTGCTCAATTATCAGGAAAGCATCTGGTTGAAAACACTTTCGAATAGATTCAATATTTACTATTTTATCTCTCATACTTTGTACAGGTACAATTTGTGGAGTTATAGATACTTAACCCTGTTCGATTAATTTGTCAGGAGCTGCTCGTTTGGCAACTCTTGAATCTACAAAATTTAGTTCAATCTCATTTAATAATAAATGAGAATAATTTAGTTCAATCTCAAGTTTTTACTTATCCGTTTTGTTTTTAAATGTATCATCTCGCATCCGCACAATTTAAGGTTTCATTTTTATCTGCCGTCGGTTCAAACCAATAACAGTTTCAGTAACAATAACTCGTAAATTTCAGTAACAATAACTCGTAAATTTCAGTAACAATAACTCGTAAATTTCAGTAACAATAACTAAAATTTAATTAACAAAGAAATGGCATATAAGAAATATAAGCAGAAACTTGTAAGATCATTGAAACTTGTAAGATCATTGAATCAAAAAAGCTGTGCGCATGCACCTGCCTTACGTCAAATCGGCATAAAATTAGCCACTGCAATAAGCGACAGTATGATTCTGCACAGTTCTACTCCAGTTTTGAGAAAGAGCACCCCAGGGGATGGGTCCAAGGGTCTCCCACTCCTCTTTCTCTAACACCCCACCACACAAGAGGAGTTTCGCCATATCTTTAAAGTGCCCCATGCCGCAAAGACACTACACACTTACAAATATACACTGGTGTCCAAAAGTTAAGCATAAATTGTAAAATGCGAAAAACATGGAGTAAATATTCGTAAAATTATTCCAAATTTCTTGCGGATATTAATTGGGTGAAGAAGAAACATTGGATTTATGCAAAACTTTTCAGTCGACTACGTCCTGCGCGAAACACCTGCGCATGTCGGAACGCAAAGAAACCGATTTACGCAGCATAGGCAGTTCAGACATGTTTCGGGCAACTGCTGTGCGAAAGAACGTTGTTAACCATCAAACAAGGTGAATGATGGCACAAAGACGCCAATTGGAGATGTTTGCGAAAGGAAGAATCGTTGGAATGCTGGAATCCGGACGATCACAAACCGAAGTGTCTCGAATTCTGAATGTGAACCAGTCTGTAATCTCAAGACTGTGGCAGAGGTTTCAAAGAACGAGAGATGTTACCCGACGACCAGTATCAGGTCAACCAAGAGTCATAACCCTTCGCCAAGACCGATATCTGGTAATAAGTGCATGACGCTAGAGGAGCAGTACTGCCAGAGCACTGGGTTCGGCGCTCACAGTTGCCACAGGAATATGAATTTCAAGACAAACTGTTTACAGGAGACTCAATCATGCTGGCCTGTATGCCAGAAGACCAGCAGTTTGCATTCCCCTCACGTCTGCGCAGAAACGCGCTCGTTTGAACTGGAGTTTGAAACATCAACATTGAAGTGTGGGAGAGTGGGCCAATGTGATGTTCAGTGATGAGTCCCGGTTTAGTCTGAGTACTGATTCTCATCGGGTAACGATATGGAGAGAACGTGGAACACGTTTTGAACCAAGAAACTTATCGGAAAGACATCATTTTTCATCAAGGGGAGTAATGGTATGGGCAGGCCTCATGATGGACAGCCGCACAGACCTCCATTTCTTTGACACGAGGTCTTTAACTAGTCAAAGATACAGAGACGAAGTTCTTGAGCCTTATGTTTGCTTGTTTCGAGGTGTTGTCGGTCCTGACTTCCTATTCATGGATGATAATGCGCCATGTCACCGAGCGGTGCTGGTTGATGACTTCCTTGAAACGGAAAACATCCAGCGCATGTCATGGCCTGCGAACTCCCCTGATTTAAATTCTATCGAGCATGTATGGGATATGCTTGGGAGACAAATTGCAGCCCTTTCGCACCCACCAAATTCCGTTACAGAACTAAAGAGAACTCTTCAAGATGCTTGGAACTGTTTGAGCCCACAACTCATTCATCATCTCATAGCAAGTATGGTGAATCGCTGTGCAGCGTGCCTGGCTGTCAGAGGTGACCACGTGCTTTATTAAACTGCATCATCAGTAATTTATTTAATGTTTTATTTCATTTTTTTCTTTTAAGTGTGAACCCTTGCTATTCTCTCTTTTAAACTGCTATTTTGGATAATAAAATTAATTATTATCGTTTTTTTGAATTGCTTCCTTATTTTATAACCATTTTACAGTCGCATATCACGTTTCCAGCCATTCTGATTTACAGTTACTTCTTTATTCACATAATTATCAATTATGCTTAACTTTTGGACACCAGTGTACATGCCTTGTCCAGAATTTGAACTCTGGTCCTTCGGTATGCTAGAGAATTTCTAACCAATATCCCGTATAGAATAAAGATTAAGTTTTGAGAGCTGGCAAGAATAGATATTTTTATTAAGGAGAAAAAATGAAATACCTGTAGGATATTTTATAGTTTTAATATTTTCATTTTCAGATTTTAATGGTAAATTTTTCATCGAGGTATTACACAATAGTTTAAAATTTTGGAAATATAATATTTTTATTATTAATTTTAATTTTGCTCATATTTTAGAGAGCCTAATGCAGTTTAAAAAAATCTTATGAAATAGTTGCTTAATAGAAGATTTCATTAGTAAATCGAACTATTAAATTCGAAGGTTCTTTTATTACAACGTCAGATTGTCGTTCCAAATTAAGGTATAAATATTTGTTCTGGTTCGCAATTAGGTTGAAGCCGACGGTTGCTAGGTAATCAGTTCTCTGGACAGAAATAATTATGGGAGAGAAGGGCTCAACCAATTAAAGAAACACACTGCGCGAAATTTGGGGATTTAGAAAGGAATCTCATTAGTGCAGGAACAGATCTGACTAAGCAATTTAGTAATAAGTAAGACACCCTCAATTAGCATGGCTTTGAAGAATATAAATTCTAAGAAATGTAGCTAACACTTTGTTAGACGGAATGGAAATAATTATTTTGTCGGAGAGCTATTTAATATAAAGCGTTAGAGATATGTCTTATTACATTAACAATGCAAAAGTTTATGGAAATTTTCAATTAGTTTGATTGCGAATTACACTACTTAGCCTACAAAATGAATGCTTTCTTATAAATTAGATTTATTATTAGAGGTTAAAGCAAGGTTATAAATCAGTGAAGTGTATATATTGGTTCCACATTATAAGTAGTAAGCCCCCGTACTCAGTAGGCGGAAGTGACGTCACAGAAAAAGGGGCGTGGTCTCCGCCATCTTGGATCACGTGACAACCGGAAGTGACGTAAACGGAATGACGTAACCGCGTTGAATTTCGTTTTTATTCTGTGGCAACGATTTTTTCAAATTTTTTTATTTTTTGTGGCAACGACACTATTTTTTTAGGTTTGTGGCAACGAGCTCTTGAACCACGTGATTAGCATGATATCCATTTTATTTTATTATTTTTAATTATTTAAAACTTGATTAATTATTTTTAATTATTTAATTCGTCATTATTTTTAATTAGCTTTAATTGATTCCATTATATTTTAATCCGTTTTTAATGAATTTAATATCATTTTCCCTGAATTTTAAAAATAACTCTACGGGCGAGATTCGAACTTGCTATCTCTTGGAGGGGAGTCTAGCGCTTTACCGCTCGGCTACCCCCTTCATGTTATCAAACCTGTTATTTCAGCTTGTGCACCCTCTTTATCCATTTGACCTTGTATAGACGGAACCGCCATAATGTCATTAGGTTGAAGGATAGTGCATGCGCAAACCTCACTTTAACTTTCTTAAGCCATTACTTTATTCCTTGCTGCTTTAAATATAAGATTTTCCCAGTTTAATTTTTTTGCTTTATTATTAGGATATTTTTCATTGTTTTCCTTTTTTTTT
>KK114132.1:116839-136180 GCA_000611955.2 Stegodyphus mimosarum | reverse complement strand
GAAAAAAAATATTCCATCTTAAGAAATTTTTGTATTCCAAAGTGGAAAAAAGGGCGACAAAGTTTCATTCCCATGGCTGAATATTAATTCTATGTGTAATTATAGGTAAAAATAATACTATCTCGTGTATCTTGCTAAGAAAGTCAAGGCTGTGGTAAGTTCGAATATAGTAGCATTTATGAGGTTCTGTGGTAGATGGGTGACATCATGTTAAGAATTCAAGTGATGTTTTCCACAATAAGAAACTCAAGGTTTAGAAAATGTTTAGTGGTCTTAGGTAGGATGTGCACAATAAAATTTAAGATATTTTTGTAAAGTGTTTAAAAACCTTAATATGGGTTAGTAATATAAAGGAATCCTTCTGTTGAATAAAAAAGGAGTGTTCTGAGCATATTCATGTAAATGTCTGCAGAGTAAAATAATAAGAAATGAAATACTTTTGGTACGTAACTAAACTAAACTGGGTAGAAATGACTCATGTATTGGTTTGAGCGAACTTTATACATGAAAAATTTATTACTCCTTATATGATTTCTTCAAAGTCAGTAGGTCTTCCAGTAAAGAAACTGTTTGTAACAGTACAGTTTGTACAGTAAAGAAAGTGTTAAGTCTGTATTTGTTTTTAAAGAAAAGGAATCAGAAATGCAACATGAATATATTTTAAAAGCAGGATAAATGTTTAATCTGAGGAAAAAATGTGGAAATGCAAAGTGTAAAATTTAGATTTGTCAGACACAGTTTGGCGAATCCTTTGAATAAAAGTACGACGTGTAAAAGAGAATTCGTAATGTTTTGCGTAGTATTTGATAAAGTAAGTACAGTCATTAGTAATTAGTACAATAGATCAGAAGGAAAAGTTCTGAGCATCTCCTATTTAGTAGTATGAAAAGTAAGAAATGTAGTGTTTTATTAAAACTGCATAGAAGAATACTGTTTAAAGTTCCAGAAAATATTATCCATGAAGGCCTCTAGAGGGAAATGGAGATGTAACATCAATAAGTATTTAAAACAAGGGAAAGAAGTTAAAAGTAAAATTTTAAAAAAAAAAATGTAACAAGAAAAATTTTTTAAAAAGAAAAAATTGCATTTATTAAAAAGAAAAAAATGGGAAAAAACATTTTAATTTACTTTTGGAAGTAAAATACATAAGGGGTAAAGCAAAATGAAAAAGTAACAACTTCTTTAAAATAAAAAGAGAAAAGGAAAAAATTAAACTTGTAAAAATAAATATAACTTTTGTAAAAACCAAAAAAAGTTAAACGTAAAAAAAAAAGTTTTTAAAATAAAAAATATGAAAAGAAATAAATTTCGAAAAAAACTTTTGCAAAATAAAAAAGTGAAAAGAAAATGTAAAAATAATTTTTTTTCTACGGATATAAAATTGTGGAAGCAATAATTTGCAACAGTAAAATTTAAGTTAGCAAAAGCAAAATATATAAATTTAATTTAGTAAGTACAAGAAAAAAAAAAGGAAAAAGGAAAATGAAAAATGTAGTAACAACTTCTTTAAACTAAAAAAGAAAAAATTAAAACTTGTAAAAATAAATATTACTTTTGTAAAAACCAAAAAAAGTTAAACGTAAAAAGTTTTTAAAGTAAAAAATATGAAAAGAAATAAATTTTTAAAAAAAAAAAAACTTTTGTAAAATAAAAAGGGAAAAGAAAATGTAAAAATAAATTTTCTTCTACGGATTTAAAATTGTGAAAACATTAATTTGCAACAGTAAAGTTTACATTTGCAAAAGCAAAACGTATAAATTTAATTAAGTAAGAACAAGAAGAAAAAAAAAAGGAAAACAATGAAAAATATCCTAATAATAAAGCAAAAAAATTAAACTGGGAAAATCTTATATTTAAAGCAGCAAGGAATAAAGTAATGGCTTAAGAAAGTTAAAGTGAGGTTTGCGCATGCACTATCCTTCAACCTAATGACATTATGGCGGTTCCGTCTATACAAGGTCAAATGGATAAAGAGGGTGCACAAGCTGAAATAACAGGTTTGATAACATGAAGGGGGTAGCCGAGCGGTAAAGCGCTAGACTCCCCTCCAAGAGATAGCAAGTTCGAATCTCGCCCGTAGAGTTATTTTTAAAATTCAGGGAAAATGATATTAAATTCATTAAAAACGGATTAAAATATAATGGAATCAATTAAAGCTAATTAAAAATAATGACGAAAAAAATAATTAAAAATAATTAATCAAGTTTTAAATAATTAAAAATAATAAAATAAAATGGATATCATGCTAATCACGTGGTTCAAGAGCTCGTTGCCACAAACCTAAAAAAATAGTGTCGTTGCCACAAAAAATAAAAAAATTTGAAAAAATCGTTGCCACAGAATAAAAACGAAATTCAACGCGGTTACGTCATTCCGTTTACGTCACTTCCGGTTGTCACGTGATCCAAGATGGCGGAGACCACGCCCCTTTTCTGTGACGTCACTTCCGCCTACTGAGTACGGGGGCTTACTACTATTATAGTTTATTAAGGAATGTGCCGTTTTAAATTTTAAGAAAAACTGAGTAAAAAACAAAAATTGAATAAAGAATTGAATGGCTTTCGGCACATTTCTAGACGATTTTGCTTTGCTATAAAGAAAAATCGCCTGTTTGGAAAAAATTTTTTTAATGGCACCCATGTTTTTGAAAGTGTAAATTACCGTCTGTTACCTCATAATTTTGTTTTCATGCAAAATAGAGCTTTTATGGAAGCAGTGGACGGAAGGCTATGTTTGGGCTATTTCCGAAGAAAATTGTTCTTATCTATTTATTAAAAAGTGCTATACATATCCAAGAAAGTAACGGAATGTTTCGAAAGTTGCAAAGTTCAGAACTTTAAAGAAAATCCGCGAAGTACAACTGTATAATCATTAAAATGCTCAGTGCTAAAGCAGAACTCGCTGCAGAATTCTCTATGAGAAACAATTATTCGGACAGAAATGGAAATATGTTGTCACACTAGGTGGATCTTGTATGTATTTAAGTGACCGCAATAAAAAGTGATCTATTTATTACTATCAAAGTAAAGGAAAAAATCTTAGAACAGGGTTCAAATAATCTAAAGCAAGTTTCTCAAAGGAATTTATGATTGTTCCTAGTTTTTAAAATAATGGCAAATAAAAATTAAAGAGCGTGCAGAACACTATTAAAACCAACTCCACATATTATCAGGAACATATTTTATACACAGTTTTCAAATATGAAATAGCTGAATGAATATTTTATAATTATATAAATATGAATATTTTGAACTTCAGTTTCCACTTTTTTCTATTTGATTGGATTTTGAGTTAAGGGTACAGCAAATTCGCTATATAAAACACCAAATACATTTAAAACAATTAAAAAAATTTTCGATTAAAACTAGCATTTCTACGCAAAAACAAGCAGGCAAGAAGTCAGATTTTTAGCTAAATGTCAGATTTTTAGCACAAAGCTAAAAGTTTCCTTTAGTCCAACTCGGCAAAAAAGACACTGAAGGTGCAAAAACTAACTTAATTCACTATTCTGCTAAGTTTCAAATGTAAACAAGTATGGATGCTATGGTAAAAAAAATTAAGGTTAGTCGCACTTAAAAAACTTTTACATTGTTGTTAATTTTACAACTATTGCATGCAGATTAACTAGGCATAAAAACCTTAACCTGAAGATAAGAATAATATAATTCAATCATGTTTTAAAGCGAAAAATGTACAATTTACCAATATATAAGAATTTAAATAAATGAGCTCTCCGAGTCGAGTAGCATAGTGTATGTATATATATATATATATTTAGAGAGAGAGATGTAGATAGATAGATGCATAGATTGATATAGATATTTATATACATTTGGTGCGGCCGATTGCAACCAAAAAGAATGGTGCACAATTACATGTTATATCAGTCCTATATACAAAATGTCAACCAACTTAGGCTACACGCTTTTTAAGTTATGCAAGATACATACGTACGTATAGATGTCACGAAAAAATCTTTTTTGAATCCATTTTAAATCAATTTTATAATCCGCTTGGGGAAAAACAGACATAAGCAGAAACTTGTAAGATGATTGAAACTTGTAAGATCATTGAATCAAAAAAGCTGTGCGCATGCACCTGCTTTACATCAAATCGGCATAAAATTAGCCACTGCAATAAGCGACAGTATGATTCTGCACAGTTCTACTCCAGTTTTGAGAAAGAGCACCCCAGGGGATGGGTCCGAGGGTCCTTTATTCTGTCCTTACGTAAGGATGTTACTCAAAAACATCGTTAAATTGCATTCGATAGCAGTAAAAATGGATATTTTCGTTGAAATATGACACGTGGAATTTGTTGTCATTACACAGATTTTTCTGTCAACTTTGTTATTTCTTTTTATATATGTGTTACATTTTTATTACTTAATTACATGTAATATACTAAAATAATCTTTCTTTTTTTACAGGTAAGCTTTCTGATATTTATTGGCGATGTAAACCAAGAATATGTTTAGAATTCATCAGTTTAAAAGATGCATGTTGGACTTTGAAAGAAAAATGCGTAAGCGTTCTTTTAACAAATATACAAACTTTGCTTGCAATATATAAATATTGTAACTCGATAAACTTTCTTGCTTATTTACGTTTTACTTTTTATAATTGAAATGGACTGTTGTTTTTTCTTTAAAGTTTATACTTTATTTTGCTTCACATATAACAATAGATTTCCGAAAATTTGCCTGGCCAGCAGTTATATAGAAATATCTACTAGATATTAAGGGGTTAAGTACGCTATATCCTCTTGTAAAAACTTATATAAACTTTATTTTCTATCTTCCATAGTGTTGCATTAGTAGCATTGAATCACTATCACACTTACTAAGCGGCGTTAAAAGAAATAGTACAATGACAATGACATAAAGTAACTAAGTAATCAGTAAGCAATCAAACGCTAATTCACTGTCAGTAAATTTAATACAGTAAGTTCTGTATTTGTCAAACTGTAGCACATTATCTGCCATATTTTAACAAAACCTGTAAGAGTCGTACAAGAATAACGATAGGACACAGGTAGTCATTATTAGCACTGCTGTACGGGAAACAGATAAGCCAATATGAAATATAAAATTAGCGGGGGAGGGGAGAGGTAGACAAGCTTAATTTCTGAAATTAGTAGTGCGGGAGCCCTATGGAAGACTGTCAGGAAGGAAAAAAAATAAATAACTAAAATTTTAAAGAAATAAATAATTAAATTAGAATTCAAAAAATGCAAGGAGATAAAGAGAAATTTAATAAATTATTAAATTCATTGTAAATCGTTGAATTAAAAATAAATTATAGGAACTCATCTATTTGGACTTCCGGTTTTAATTACAATTCCACTCAGTAGTTAAGAAGCTCAGCCGATCTCCGTTTGAATTTAAGCTCTGATTATACATATAATGTACTGTTTTAAGGGATGATAGATGAAGAAAAAACATTCTTATTTCCTGCACACCAATGAAAAAAGATAAAACCGTTAAAGCGTCACCAAGGAGAATAATGAGAATTCTAGAAAGAGTATGAAGATATGGTTGGAAAATTTAACGGAAAAGTCTAGCTTCGAAAATAAAGATGTCAAAGCCCCAAACTTTCTGATTGTGATGACCTGTCGAACAATTCTTACCGTTAAGCATAAATTTATTCCTCTGAATACGATCCGATAACAGCGTGAAAATAAACGAAAGAATGTTACTCTGTACGAGTGACACTAGTGGTCTCAGCGTTTGGTTACATCTTTTAAAAAGTCTACAGGAATTCTGAAGTAGCAAGTCAATAGCGTGGCATGTGTATCACCAGGATGATCGCTTTTTTAGTACTTTTAGAAACGAAAAATTTACTCCCTACCATCTCTGCAGTTCCTGGAGAATAAGCGTTTGACATGTGGGTAGCGGCTTGTAGCTAATTTTAACCCTATCAAAATAACAATAAAGTTAACACAGTAATACTCCTACGCTGTTATAAAGATACTAAGATTCTTACCTGAAAAATGACTAGGGAATTCAATGGAGCTATCACATTAACTCAGTGACGCTAACACCACCGCAGTAACAACGAAAAAGTATCACAAGCAAATTCTAACATTAATTCAATAGTAATAAAACTAATAAAGTAAGGACTAACTGTAACACATTATTACTTCTACGTTGTTATGAATAACCTAAAAAATTACTCTTCACAATAGTAATTACTTGTGTTACCATTATAATTAGGATTTCCATTACTAGGGTTACCGTTACTAGCTGCCATTAATACTTAAGTTACTATTAATAAGGATTACTATGGTTATTATTGGTAGCTACTAATAAAGTAAGGGCTAATAAAAATAATAAAGGAAGGGCTAACTGTAACACACTATTACTTCTACGTTGTTATGAATAACCTAAACAATTACTCTTCACAAATAGTAATTACTTGCGTTACCATTATAGTTAGGATTTCCATTACTAAGGTTACCGTTACTAGCTGCCATTAATACCTAAGTTACTATTAATAAGGATTACTATGGTTATTATTGGTAGCTGCTAGGGCTTCCATTGCTAGCGCTGATTTTCGTAAAAGAGAGATACGCCATTGTAAAATTGGGAAAGATAGTGAAAGAAAGAAAGATTTAGACTGGCTCAGATTTCAAATAAAATTTTATCGATTGCGATGGCGACTGAATTAAGTTTTCTTCTCTCTCTCTTATAAAAATAAAAAGGAAGCGTATAATCTTATTTCAATAAGCGGAATCCGTATCAATGTCTTCGACATCGGTAGAGCTTTTTATAAAACCTACAACAATTTAAATTATTTTGTTTGCTCAGTTTTATGTAGTGTTTATTCTTTTTGTTTCATTTGTATTTTTTTGACAGGGATCTTCATGTGTATCATCTGCATTTTTTTCCGTGGAAGTAACATGTAAAATTACACAATTAATTAAAATTTGACTTGAGAACTTTCATGTTTGGTTTAACATTCTATATACACTTCTCTTGTAACCTTTTTTTTTAAAATTGTTCTTGATGATAGAAAGAATATTCCTAAAAATCCTTTAAAACATTATCTCTATTCCAGAGTATTTCGCAAGTAATTTATTTAATCCCTGTTCACTAATTAATACCTTTATTCGTAAGCAGCTCGTTAGGAATTTATTTAATCCGTGTTTCCTAAGTAATGTTGTTAAACCTCGGTAGTATATCACTCTTGAAACTGGATGATTAAAATGGGACGTTATTAAGCTTAGGAACTCGTAAAGTGGATTTAAGAGAAAATTTAAATTGATTTTTAAGTTTTATAATTAAACTGCAACTTTATCCGGGGAATGAAAGAAAAACTAAACTAATATTAAAAACATAAAGGGGAAAATGATATTACTTTTTCAATTTTTTAAAGCAAACCAAAAATATTCATTTAAAATGTTAACTAAAAATAGCTTTTTGCAAATAGATACGATATTAAATTCCTAATAGCACTAGACTTTTAAGCAATAATGTTAAGTTTCAGAATTAACTTTTACAGCAAACTCTTCTTCAAATTAACTGTTACTTTCGCAAGACTTAACTCAGGGCTTTGTTTGATTTTCTTTAGAATAAACTTTTGATTAACATGTGAGGCTTATCTAGTTATTTTTAACTAATAGTTTATTTTTAGTACTTTCTCATCACTCTCTTTTGATCCACGTCTTTCATGCCAAAATGTAAATGGGATAGCCAAATGTAAATGGGATAGATAAGCAAGAATTTCGGAAGTTGGTATTACATCGTGTCTGCCTATTATGCCTGTCGTGAAGTGATTATTAGCGATTTAATTCTGTGTCGTTGAGTGCTTCTAGACATTTGGCTTGTCTCATCGCTTTTTCTGCAAACCAGGTAATTGTTAATTTTGTGTTCGAATAAAAGTGTTTTGCACACCCTCCTTCTGACTTTGTTTTGTTTCACAAGGCTCGAAGATAATTCTTTTTAAAATTATATAGTATATGCTTCCTAAGAGCACTAGACTTTATAAACTTAGAACGCGTTCGGAACTTTAAAGCGTCTTCACCCAAATCGTTTCCTTGCATAAAAGATAGTTGAGCAATTTATACGAATAGTTTTGCGATATTTTTAATAATAATTTTACCACGTTTAAACTGATGCACAATTAAAGTTATAACAGAGATTGTATTTATTTTGTGGCATGTTATTATATTACTTTAGGTCTGAAATTACTAAAATATTTAATTTCAGGTTTGCTAATATTTTAGAGAACCTAAAGCACTTTAGGAAAGCTCTTATGAAATAATTGCTTAATAGAATACTTCATCTAAATCGAACTATTATATTCGATGATTCTTTTATTGCAACGTCAGATTGTAGCTCCAATTTAAGGTATAAATGTTTGTTCTAGTTTGAAATTATGTTGAAGCCGATAGTTGCTAAGTAATTACTTCTCTGGTCAGAAATAATCATGGGAGAGTAGGGCTCAACCGAAAATAAATATTACATGTAACAAAACACCTAAAAATTACAGAAATAATCATATCTACCTGTACTGCCTGTTCATGTTAGCATGTACTATAGTTTGTTGTTTTTGTCTTATCTTGGAATTACCATAAAGAATGGTTGCCAGAGTCTCAAGGAGGTTGGACTTCTATTTCCACCCAATATGAGGGACGATATCCTGGGGATGGTCCGAGGGTCTTCCACCCCTCTCTCCTACCACCAATCCACACGAAAGGACTTTCTGCTTGCCATATACTTGGAGTGCTCCGATGCCGCAAAGACACTGTACATTTACGAGCATACATACTTTCTCCGAGATTCCAACGCGGGTCCTTCGGTACCGCAGTAGGCTCGCCTAACCACTATACCGTCTGGGCGGTACTGCGGTTTGTGCTAAATAAAAAACATTATGGTGTAGCCTCATCCACATTACTCAACGGATCTTGCACCTTGAAACGTATAATACGATGAAAAAAAATGTGACGAAAGCTAAATGTTTTAAATCTGTTCAGGATACCTATGTAGCTGCGAAAGCGCAACTGAAAATACTCACGAACACATGACTGCCAGAAGTTCAAGAGACTCGTTAGTGATCGAAATGAAAAATTGCTAACAGTGGTAGTTCGGCTGAGCCCAAATTCATGTGAACGTTTTAGTTGTATGTGAGTTTTTGCGGTATTCCCTATCTGTAACGTAAATATCATCCAGTTTCCTTCAATTGTCGCTTAAAAGATTCCTCCTTAATTTAAATGAACCTAAATGGGAAGGGATTCAGAGCTTTTCAGAAAGTAGCAAAAATGCTGTTGAGGTAAACGCCATCGAAGAGAATGAAAGAAACTTGTTGGAAATAAATTTCAATATTTTTTAACGTTCTTTAAATTATAATTAAAATTAATTGAACATTAACCATACTTTTTAGTCACACAATGAGCGTAGCTTAAATATTTTGCATATATGTATTCTAAATTACTTGCTAATCCATTCTTTCCGCATTTGCGTTCACACAATTAAAAAGTAACTGAACGAGCAGCATACATATTAGAAGGAATTTTCCTTGAAAATTATTCTTCCGGGCCTAGCTAGTTATGTGCATTATTATAGAATTTTCGCAGTTGGATAAAAATTGTCGTAAACATGATCAACTAATTAAATTTGAATTATTTCTGACGTACGGAAGCGAATGCTAATTTCATTTTTCTTAAAAAAAGCAAACATAAAGCAGCGGATTTTAGTTATGCGAAATGGATTCCATAATTTCTAATTACCTCTTGAACCATCTAATCTAATAAGTTATTTGTGATTTTTTTCCCGTCTTAAGGAGAGTAAAATTTCAGTGTGATGGTGATAAGTTCAAATGATTGCGCTTTAATTTTTCTTTTGAAGATGATTGTGAAAGCGCGGAAATAGGAAACGCCAAAATAAATATGTAATTATGAGAAAGTATCTTATTAGAATTATAAATTAGATATTTTTCTAATTTACTACCAGTCGCATTTACTCGTTATGCTCGGATAAGTTTTCAAAATGAATTAATGTTAAGTTGAAACGGAATTTATCATACGTGCAAGATATGAAATCGACATTTTTAAAGTGCGCCTTTTAAGAATGTTTTTTTAATTAAATTTATCCCTTGAAATCTATCATGAAAGTGAAAATTCTGTGAAAATTTGCACAATTATAAATGTTGTAAAATAAAATAAATTATCTTGCGCTTTTTTTAAAAAATTGATTATGCTTTTTTTAATACTTTTATCAAGTACTGTAAAAATAAAACAGTTCTGTATTGAGCTATTGTGTTTTTAGAAACAAAATAATATTAATTTTTCATGAAAAATGAAAGTTACGTGAAATGTAAACTAAATTTATTTTAACTTATGTAAATTAGATACATCATGTAAAAATAAAATTAGGATTTTACTTTTTTTAAATGTATTTATCGCTTAATTTCTTAAAAAATACAGTTAAAGTTTCAGAGATTAATGAATGAATGAACGATTTTATGTTATATCAAATGATAACTTGCTGAGATCAGAACAATTTTAACGCTTTGCCCTCATGTGAGGAAAACAACGAAACCGCCCATGTACACAGCCCGTTCACGCGATTCGAACCGAACTACCAGTGTTCAGGAACCTTACCGCTCGGCCGTTGGTGGGCCTCAAAGAAATGTTAAAATAATAAATCCCTTGGTTCACTAGTTAGTCCTGAATATTCTGAAATATAAACATAGGTACTATCCACATCAAATGAAAAAAAAAAAAAAAAAAAACGTTTCTTTAGCTATTATTACGATTCGTAGATATTAAAAGTATTGAAAAGAAACGTTTTTTTGAGAAAGAAGAAATTTTACGAGAAAAAAAAATCTATACAGCCGGTATTTAAATTTTTGCAGCCAGTGTGTATTTTGAACTAGGGCCTTCATAATTTCTGCGAAACAGTCTCATGCCTGCGTGTACTTAAAACAAGTACTCAAAGATCTTTGATTTCTGCAGTGCCAATACTTGTTATGTCGTGTGCGTATTAGCATAAAATTACATTTATGCATAAATGCATATTAGCGCATGTAACGTAATATAAAATTCCGAAAATTACGGAAATATCATGCTAAAAGACGTTTTTATTATATAGAGCTCGGCAGAAGTAACACATTTATTTTATGACTAGTAATCTATATAGATCTTTTATTTCAAGGTAAAAGTTGCAAAAACTTACAGAAAATGATACTGTATTCATGCCGAACTGACGGTATTATTCCATCGACCGCCAAAGTTGCCTACTATCTAACCATGAGAGTCGGCGGAGATACTACCGAAGTCCCGCCAATCGTTTATACGGTATTCTAAAGAATCTCGCGCCTGTTTGTTGAATAAATCGTCAGAATTTGGCCCACTTTGTTCTTGCTCTACGTACAAAGACTTTGGTCTATTTTTCGTCCATTATTTCCTATTCTAAAAGGCTTTCATCTTCGTAAAAAGGCTATTTTTACTATTTCGTTAGGCTCTTTGATTTTACTGGAAGTTCTATTTAGAACGATTTTTTTTCTAAGCATAAACTTCTCTCTGATCATACTTACAATCTATTATTATTTTGTCGGCCATACTCAAACTACCATTAATTCTTTTTTTTTTTTTTTTTTTTTTTTAATGATAGAATTAGAATTCTATAATTTGAAAACAATCCACTGCTTGATGCTCTGTCGAAGGCAAGTCCCAAATCCTTTTACTTTTTACTTTCTTATGCAAAGTAAAGGAAGTCTTGCAATCGCGAAAAATTTCGGGTATCATGTTTCAAAGGAAATATACATTTCGACGGCTCTAGAATCCATTTGGACGATTTTTTTCGTGCCATTTGCACGTACGCAAAGAATAAAGGATATTTTTTAACCAAAACGGATTGTAAATTGGATTTAAAATTGATTCAGAAGAGATTTTTTTCGTGTATTGCATGAATATTACACCGCTCAAACACAAGAAAGTCATGTGGCGTCCACATTAGATTTTCTCTGGTATCAAAATGCAAGAAAAACCAAGAGGTGGCTTATCGAGAATCAAACAAAAACGCATATGAGTACGCTGCTTTTACGCTAAATCGCGTTGCTTGGCACAGTTTTTACAGTCAACGAGATAATATGCAAGTTATAATGGTACTACTGTTATCAAAATATAGCGGAAACGTACGTTTGTAAATTTTTTTCGGAATTAGTAACGATTTATATTACTTATTTATATTTAATTAATTTTTCGGCCTCCCTCATCATCATCTTTTCTCGAAAGCATTTATATTTTCCTCGTGAATAGTACAATAACATTTTTACAGGGAAAAAAGGCAAAATTTACGGAGAGGCAAAACTCGTGTCATAAGAAGTAAAAATTCGTAAATATCATATTGTGGTATTTACATTGACGTGTTCGAAAAACATTTTTAAGTTGAGGATTTCCATTACTATTTCGATGGGGGAATGCCTACTCGAAACCAAACAACAGTAAATAAAAACACTATAGTGTGCATCTTTAATTAAAATTAATGCTTTCAAATCATTAAAGTTCTGGAAATGTATTTCCAGGCTTACCACGAGCCCACCAGCGGCCGAGCGGTAAAGACGCTGAACACTGGTAGTTCGGTCCGAGGTTCGAATCCCGCGAACGGGCTGGCTGCATGGGCGTTTTGGTGGTTTTCCCCATGTGTAACGTGTATACGAGCCAGTTTCCCTTAGAAAGCATCCCTCCCTTTAGGCAGATAGCCCTCGTGTGCTTTGCCATAAATGAATAACCTAACCTAACCTAACCAGGCTTACCACATAACTTTTACCGTTATTACGATTAGACTCTTTGCTGTTTAACTAGTGTTTTTATACATTATACACATGCAGTTTTTCTTCTTTAAGTAGCTTTAGAAAATAGATTGGTTTATAAAAGAACACGGATATTGTTATCCGACATTAATAGGCAATGTAGGAGGACTTTATATAATTTGGGGAAATATTTTTTACTCATACTTCTAAGAATCCAGTTGGTAATCAGTTCAAAGTTTGGAGGCCTAGCAGCGGCCGTGGTTCGAGTCCCGGCGAGGACATTGCTCATTTTTCATTTCTCCTGCTTCAAAAAATACCTAATATCGCTACATCCTGTACTCTTCCTTTCCAGATTTATTCAAGATTTAATTGCAGCCCACCAGCGGCCGAGCGGTAAAGTCGCCGAACACTGGTAGTCCGATCCGAGGTTCGAATCCTTCGAACGGACCAGCTGCTTAGGCGTTTTCGCATGTTTCTCCATGTGTAACGTGCATACCAGCTAGTTTCTCTTAAAAAGCATTCCGCGAAGGCATCCCTTTTCATAAGCAGGTACCCCTTGAGGTTTTGCCGTAACCACATAAACCAAAATCAAAGTTTGGATTTTAGCGTAGGATTCTTTACAATATATTTGTAGTAATACTGTAACAGAATATTGCGTAAGAAATATTCGAATGTAAAAAATAATCTAACAGTTACAATAGAAATAAAAAACTCCGAAATTTGTGGAAAAATTTGAAAATTTCTTAAAATTCGCATATCGCCGAAATTTACACTGCGATAAAGTTATTGTCATTATATTCCTAATATCTACTATAAGCCTTTTAGTGATGTATATGTGTTGTGAAAAATGCAATGTGCGAGTGTTCGTATGAAGGCATTATCTAAAGGTTAATGCGAAAAACACGTTGTCTTAACATCACGACAATATGTTGAATATCTTGCGTCTATTGTACAGTAAAGTACTTGTAATGTGTCCTTTGACCCTCCTTACTGAACTATGCAGGAGACATAACCCTTGATGTTGGCAATCATGCTAACAAATCATCGCATTCTCCGTACAAGAGAGCAGTGAATAGCATTCCAGGCTCGTCGTTAGCTATGATGGGACACGCATTAGAGGAGTAGGCGCCGTATAAGGTGCTCAGCGAGGAGAGGGTTACGTATTCTGCAGTCCTTCTCTGTCCATTTTATGGATGGAATTAAAGGGCAGTATTCGACCCGGCTACTTCGCATGTGAGTGTTTGAAGCAGTAATATATCTCAGAGCTTTTAATGCTTTGAGTGGCTTGTCAACCGTATATGGACAACACGTAATTTATCGTTGGGAATTTGTTACACTTTTATGGGTGATGGTTTCATTTACTACAACAGCCATGGCTTAACTGCGTATAAATACCTATAATGAAGGAAAATAAATTTACTACAGCAAACATGGCTTAACTATTTGTAAATATGATAAAGGAAAGTAATTTGAGCTTGGACATTCGAACTGGTGACTGTTGAAAAAGTTTCAAAATTCGTAAACTTAAATCTTTGCATTTTTCACGATTACATCGAACCACTTTTTGCAGGACACAAAATCGAAACCCATTCGTATAATCAGAATACAACACACTTCAATCGTATGATATTTCAAGATGCTATATTCGACGATTCCTTGGATATTCGAAACGCGTCTTCCCAGCCACGTTTCTAAAAATTTTCGTTTGCTTTCCTTCGCGCTCGAATTGAGAATAAGGATTAATGAGAATGATAATCAAAAGTTTCAGCTAACATTGTAATACCCAACGTAAATCGTGGTAGCGTGTTTCGCCTTCGTAACCACGACAAGCCATGATAGAAACTTGCCCAAACAAACGTTCTTTGTTGTTTGTCATCGAAACTGTAACATGAAAAAGGGTGTTTGAAAACAAAGACACCTCGACAAGGTCCTTCGGAAATAACGTAAGCCAATTCTTTACGAAAAACTGTCCTTGGGAATCGCGAAATATTTCAAAATCGAGAACAATATGATGAGCAGGGATGATGATAATTACAAGGAGAAGATAATAATTAGGCAGGGGAGAAGAAGGCATCTTATTTTATTTGATGCACTGAAACAATTTTATAATAATAATAATTTTTTTAAAAAAATGACCAATATTAGAAGGCAGAAGAAGAAAAATATATGCATAAAAGAGAGTATTTTGACATATTTTTTGAGGTTGTTGCCCTAATCTACAACCTGTAAACTTTTAAATTCAAATTAATGTTTTTGTCAAAATTTATTAAGAAAATGAATTTTATAATTCAAAAGTTTTAATTATATATATTATTTCCTAAATTTCATTTGTATCTTTTTAAATAAATGTATAGAGTTTCACTTTCTTTGGTAGCATTGTCAGGACTTTGTGTTCTGTGCATCTTTTTTGGAAACATTGTAAATTCTGTAAAGGGTTCTTAACCTTACGTTCTAAGTCCTGAACTGGAACAGGGAGCGGAAGGTACGCTATGTTCTGATGTAACTGCTGGGCTGGATAATAACTGCACGTGAAGGGATTTGAAATCCTCTTTTATTCAATCACTATTAAATACAAACCTCCCAATTCGGGAGGGATACAGAACGTAACAGACCACACTTTGGTCGAACTTAACAATCAAATAAATTTAAATAAATTAAAATAGAACTTAAATCAAACTTTGCTTCGCAGAGCAATTCGCGGAAGTTGGCCTCTACCGAAAAGGGTGCGTAGCAAGGTATACTAAATACTACCGCACTTTAATTTATTTTACAATGCAATCACGTAGTAAGCACTATGGCTTATAAATTTTAAACTGCTAGCTGGTCAGGCGAAAGTTTAGCGGCGTGACCGTGATCTGAGGCAAAGCTCTCACACACCGAGAGGTTTCTACCTCTGGCTTAAATAGTGCTTGGCTGTACTTCAAAAATTAGCATAAGCTAAAAACGCGCGCTTCTAAAGACAGGAAGTTGAAGCAGAGAGGAGATAGAAAAGATTTAAATTAAAATAAACTTGGTTAGTTTAACTAAAACCTTACAGCATAAACTAGTGAGCCCTAGAAAGACTAAAGAAGAGTAATCCTCTTGTCATAAACTGTAGACAGACAAAGTTAGAAGAAGGGTGTAAATAGTCTTTTTAGTTTAACGCAAAGAAATAGCAATGACCGAACTTAGGTTTACACAAGCTAACATTTCTTTGCTTAACTTAAATACGTAATGAACTAATTCAAATGAACTAGGTTAGTCTAACGGCTCGCAGGATAATTTAAACGCGCATAAAGGCTGTGGTTTGTAGAAAACCGGCGAGACAAAACAAAATGGCTAGAAGCACACAATGCCCCAGAATCAAATCGCTAATAGTCACTGTACAACGTGACCTGGAACAGGCAGAACACGCTTTAAAAGTAACTTGCGTAACCTTCGCTTAAATAACACTTCTTTCTCCCTTAATCTAAATAACAGCTCTCTATCTCATTTACATTCTGGTATGATAAGCGAGGGTGAAAGGAGAGTGACAGGAAAGCACTAAAAATTAATTATTGGTTAAAAATAAATAGATAAAACCTCACAAATGTAAGTGTAATTTTATAAATGTACTCTTAAATTTGTTTATTTAATAATATTTAATTAAAAACAAATTTCAAATTTCGTCTTAATTAAGTAGAAGTTTTTTTCCCTTGTTGTTACAAGTGTTATTCCAAATATTTGAAAACATCGAGAACCTTTTAGGATTCAGATTCTGGAAAAGTTAAGATTAGCTTCATCTTTAAATACAAAGAAAGCCACCACTGAGTATTAAAAAAAGCAACGTCGACTCACGCAGATTTTAGAGAAGAAGTACTTTGAGCGATTCAACACTATCGCCTAGTCCAGCTGCAACTAACTAAAGAAAAATGTACACACTTTGATAGAAAGCCATCGTTAAAATATATAAGTTAAGCTCAAAACGGCTCCTGGGCTGTACAGCCCTATCCCTTTCGAATGCTAAACTCACTTTTCGACACCCTCTGTGGTAAGTGGAACTGAAAAGTAACGGAAAAAACCTAAGTAGTACTATCTAGGGATTGAAAATAGAATTAGAAATGATTTTTTGCACATTGTTTTTAGAGTTCCGTTGCTACGCTCAGTTTTACTTGGAGAGACTTTCTTTTCTATCCAAAACCACCATTTTTTTTCTTTTACTGTTCATTAGATGACATATTAGACCAGCGAATGAGGGACGATCCTGAGTTAAATTTATAATAATTTAATACTTAAATAATTAGCAGCTCGAAGAAACTGGAAATTTTAAGGAGTAACCCAATTTTAATGACGCCTGTATTGCGAAAGAAAAAAATGTATTTGAGAATCGAAGCATATTTTAGATATTAAAAAATCCACAAATATTTCTCTTTCGTTGTGGAGTAGAAATGATATGTACTGTTGATAAATCAAAACGTTAACTCATTTCTGTTGAAGACATTAGTCAACTCAACTATACAAAGGTCAAAGTACATCTAAATTTAATTTTAAAAGCTTCGGCATTCGCTTCTGCATATTTTTCGAAGTGTGAAGTGGTGTAAACATAATATCAAAATTTTAAAACATTATACTACCATTAGAACGAAATTAAAAAGGAAATATATAAAGAATTGATATTTGTACATTTTTATAACGTTTCATCATGTTTATTCCAAATTACATGTAAATGCATAATGCCAAATGCGTCGATTAAGATTACGCATTGACTTAAATTATGCCCAAATATATTACCACTCTATGACTTACATTTCATGCATAAGCCCCCTTCGTATTCTGTTACATGATATGTATCTTAATTTGTGTGTTTGATATTACATGACCAGCCAATGGCTTAGCAGTAAGATTATTAAACTTTACTAGTTAGCAATGGATTCAAATTCCATCGAACATCCTGGCTACATTTGATTTTTCCTTAAAGTAGATAATTTTCAGATGCTTTGCAATAATCCAAACTGCTCCGGTCATCGTAATATATCGATAACCCTGGTATATCCTGAGGTTTGCAATAATTTATTAAAAATTTTCTCAGACCTATATTTACCAACGCGTAATTTTAAGGTCTTCAAAGGAATGTTTCTTCATGTATTTGTGGGATTCTATCCTTTTATTTAGCAGGTAAATGTAGGAACCCTTTTACAACCGATAAGCGGATAATCGCTTAAGTGTGTGAACAAAGACTAAGACTCAAGACGAGTTCATTACCCTGTAGAGACATTAGGTTATTTCGAAGCAGAAGAAGTGAAGAATGAGCAACGTCTTCACCGGGAATCGAACCACGGACCTCTCGGTTACGAATCGAGCATGCTGACCATTACACAACGAAGGCATGCGAAGAAGGTAGGAGAAGTGTATCTTATACTCCCTACTTATACTACTTATACTACTTATACCTTATATAGTGTACCTTATACTACTTATTATATTGAGGATAAAAGTTGCACATATAAGAAAAGAATGGAAAGTTATCAATGATGTTCATGGCCGAGCGGCAATTATAATTATTAATGAAGAATTGGAATACACCGCGGGGATGATCTCTGACTGTATTTTAGCGATTAATGCTGAATATAAAGGTAAAACATTGAGCATGATTTCTGTATATTTTTTTCCGTCAGAAGATTTGGGCCTCAATTTACATAGATAGAGCGTCGCTGTCTTCAGACGTTTCATATTTTACAAAAGACAACAGAGTTTCATATGTAATTGTACTAAACTTATATACATGTATACAAAGTTCGTAAAAAATATCTTTTGGTTACTGCAACTGGCAAAAAATGCAATAGCACACTTTATTTAAGTTGACAATTAAAGCACTATAGTAAAACAAAATAAAAGTATAGCTGCAGGGGGGGGGGAGAAATACGGAAACACAAACTGCTTCGGATTTTTTTCAGAAATCATGTTTTTACTTTACATAAAGTGAACGAACAGAGAAGTTATAAGACGATTGATTTTAAGTTCTAATCTTAAATTTTGTTAGCATTATACAATATATAATATTTGTAAACGTATTTTTATTACTGACTGGTTGTAACTTGTAGTGGTGGGGTAGATCTATTTGTTCTCTCGGTAGGACATCCGCATAAGGGGGCGAGATATGGAATAAATTTTTTTTGGTAGTCCTGCATATATAGCATATGCACTTTTATATTGATATAATAATGAATGGCATAAAATGCCTGTGAATTTTACAAATTATATTATAAAATAAAAATTATTGATTTCTTATTTTTTGCTAGTGTTTGCCCCCTTTCCTCTCCGATGGAAAATTTTCTGGGGGTCTGATACTCAAAAATATTTTTTGGAACAACATTCAGTCGATACAGAGCAGCACTTTTAAATTGCGGTATTTTGTTCTCTTGTCAGCAAAAATTGAGGTCGGTAACAGTTGAAAGGATGGGATCACCGTGGCAACCCTTCCTCCCCAATCTCTCTCGTTGGTTGGTCTGGAGTCCTGCGACAGTCAACCAATTCGGAAGAACCCTGTGCTTCTTTTTGGGAAGTGAAACGTGGTTCTGAAGACGCCTTTCAAAAGAATGTTCTTTGTTGGACGTCTTCTTTTTTTGAA
>KK114132.1:75237-116678 GCA_000611955.2 Stegodyphus mimosarum | reverse complement strand
ATTTATCCGGCACTGCAGTGGTCAATCTTCTTCCCTTTTAGGCAACAGCCGGACCATTTATAATGTAAAGTGGGCAGCTTCAGAACGATTTTTCTACCTTAGATCCGTCAAAGTACCGTTCGGAACGTTGGAATATTTCTTTAAACATTTTACAGATTTCCTTACTTTGGCTGACTTTACTTTCTAGATAGTTTTGTTGTTTTCTACTTAAATGGCAGAAAAACTTTAAAATCTGAAAACTTCAGATGACAGTAGAATGCCTCAAAGGATTTAGCATTAAACAATTTAAAATCAGAAATAAATTTATAAAAATGTAAAAGAATGTTCAAACAAGGATTATACAAATATTTCTCTTCTCTTCCCAATTCATAAAGTCTTTACTTTCAATCCGTAAGTAAATAATGACAATTTTCTTTGATTGTCAAGTATTATTGAATTTTTATTTTCTCCTTAACTGTTATAATTTTTATGCATTTAATGTTCATGAACATTACTGTAATCAGTAAGCGATGTTTTGAATGCTATATTATGTATATGGTATAGAATCTTCGTTTTCTTTTGTGTAGGTGTGATTTGTATTATTTGGATTATAAGGTATTTTTCCCGCCTTCCTAACATGCTTTCGTGGCGTAGCGGTCAGCACACTCAGCGCGTATTCCACAGGCTCGAGATTCGAGTCCTGGCGAGTGCATTGCTCATTTTTCATATCTCCTGCTTCGAAATAGCCTAATGACTCTACAGTGGCGCCCGAACTAAAAACGTTGGTGGCTGATGAGTCTCCACAACCAGGATTTGGCGACTGGGACCCCTAATTCCCAGTCACATTTTAAAAGGGAGAGTATATAAGGTATTTCTTCCGCCTTCTTAACATGCTTTCGTTGTGTAATGGTCAGCACATTCGGCGCTGACTCGAGAGGTCCGAGGTTAGAGTCCCAGCGAGGGCATTGCTTACGTTTCATGTCTCCTGCTTTGAAATAACTTAATGAATCTACAGGATCACGGTAGAAGGACATTAGGGCTATCCGCTTAAAGGGAAAGATGACTTCGAAGAGTCATTATTAAGAAAGTTAGGTTCGTTATCACGTTACACACGGCAAAAGACACAAAAATACTCATTTAATCGAACCCGTTAGCTTGAAATAAACTCAGCTCGAACTGCTAGTATTCAGCGGTCTTATCCAGATGATTTTATTTAATTACTTTATTTTATTTTATCCATTTATATTTTTTTACAGGGAAAGGCTATAAAATGTTTGGGGATATGGAAAGCAAAAATTACTAAATAAACTTGGACTTACTTGGACATAAAATAGTTAATTTACATCGAATCCACCATCCACGGAGCGGATAAGACCGGTCAGAATTGGTATTTCGATCTCAGTTCGAAGCGTTTTCCTCGGTTCCTCACATATAACGTGAATACGAACCAATTGTCCTCAGAAAGTTCTCTACGAAGCCATCCCTTCCTTCAGGCAGGTAGTCCTATCGTGTTTCGCCATAATCAAATAATCATAATCCTATATTAGTGCTCTTACAACTGTGAATAAATCTGAACGCCTAAAATGGAAATGTTAGCTATATTGAATAAAATGTGAGAAATAAAAAAAGCGTCAACTTTCTTCATTTTGTTTCTCAGTTTCAGGTAAAAAGAAGCAGTTTCAAAAACTATCTAACTAAATCTGAATTATTCAGTACACTAAGTTTCGAGACATCAAACACTAGTCTGTATCATCGAATGACATTTATTTTTTCGATACCTGTGCGTGAGCCAATTCATTGTTTCCTTACTTCCGAAAGAATGTGCTGGAAAGAATGACATATCGAGTGGCATTTTCACTCGAAGTTGAGCCCTGTGAACAAAATTACCCGATTTGCACGCGATGCTGGTTAGCAATGAACGGAGCTGACAGAGAAATTCGTTCATATCGATGGAATGCGGCATTTTTAATCAATAAAGTAATTTATTGGAATCATCGGACGGATTAAAACTAATGAGTTCATACCGGGTATACAATATGTATATGGGGCATGTTTTATTAATGAATGTAATTCTGGAATTGCTCATAAAAGCTATTGATTAGATATTTTGTAAATAAAAACACGCGAGCTGAATATATTATAAAAACAACGAGCAAGTCAGCGGTGATCTATTGGTTTACTGCCACTGGTTGGGAGGTGATTATTTTTAAAATCATAAGGATGATTTGGTTTCACAAAAGAACCAGCAAGCCAGCCGTGGTCTATGGGTTGACAACCACTTGTGCGAAGTGATTATTTTTTAAATCACAAGTATGGTTTTGTGTCATAAAAAGATTATTAAAATAACTTTCAAGTCAACAGTGATTTATACCTTGACTGCCAATGGTGCGAGGTGATTATTTTTAAAATCATAGGTATGGTTGGTGTCATAAAAAATATTATTAAAATAATTAAGCCTGCAGTGATCTATGGGTCGAAACCACTGGTGCGAAGTGACTATTTTTAAAATCTCAAGTATCGTTTGATGTCATAAACAGATAATTAAAATAGCGGACAAGTCAGGAGTGATTTATAGCTTGACTGCCACTTGCGCGAGCTGATCATTTTTAAAATTATAGGTATGGTTGGTGTCAGAAAAAGATTATTAAGTAACCAGTTAAGTCAACAGTGATCTATGGGTTGAAAACCACTGGCATCGGTGCGAGGTAATTATTTTTAAAATCATAGGTATGGTTGGTGCCATAAAAAGATTATTAAAATAACCAGTAAGTCAGCAGTGATTTATGGGTTGACAACCATTGGTGCGAGGTGATTATTTTAAAAATCCAAGTATGGTTTTTTGTCATAAAAAGATTATTAAAATAACCATAAGATAGCAATGATCTATGGCTTGACTGCCGCTGGTGCGAGGTGATTATTTTTAAAATCACAAGTATGGTCTCGTGTCATAAATTTAGAAAGATTGTTGCGATGAATTTAACCGAATAACATTATTGATTACTGTAAAGCCGAAGCTCAGCGACCTATCTCGCTTTCGAAGCCAGTTTGATTTTGTTTATTTAATTAAGGTTCTAGGGTTATCTGCCTAAGGAGAAGATACTTTCGTGGAGGACTTCCTAAAGAAAACTGGTTCGTATACACATTGCACATGGGCTACAAAAGTGTCATGCAGCAAGCCCGCTCGCCGGGATTCGAACTCGAACCGAGCTACCAGTGTTCAGCGACTTTACCGCTCGGCCGCTGGTGAGCCGCTTTTCGAAACCGGCAAAGGAAAAATGCCGTTGAAAGAATCTCAGGTTTTCGAATGCTAACTTACTTGCTAATTCCAATAACTTGAGAAAAGGGGAATGCGATAGCTCCCGATAACCCATAATTGACTGACTCCGATGAGGATTATTAATAAAGAACAAGAGTTGCCAGAGTTAGCAGATGATAAAAACATGATAGCCTGGAGTCGCGCAATATCGCATTTCAAACAGTTTTGGAAAACTCGGAGTTTCTAAAGTCAAAACCGTTTAGTACTTCAAGAAAATATTTTTATTTCCTTGTGTGAAGTAAAGGAACTATTGTAATCACGAAAAATTTCGGAATTCCGTATTTCAACAAAAATATCCATTTTAAGTACTATCGAATGCAATGAAACGATGTTTTTGCATGACATGTGTACGTAGGCACAGAATATAGCACTCGTTTTTTCAAAACGTGTTATAAAATGTATTTCAAATGGATTCAGAAGAGAATTTTTCGTAACGTCTGCACGTACGTATATCCGTACGTACGTACGTAGGTATGTAAGTAGCATAACTCAAAAAGAGTAACCTCAGAACGTTGAAATTCTGTACATGTAGTTGTGCAGCTCCCTTTTTAGTTCAAATGTATATGTAATGAAATTCGACGAAATAATTTTAAATAAAATGTAGCAAAAAAAAATGGGCATAATTTAAAAGGCCCCACTAGGAAGTCATGTGCTGTCCATATCAATTTTTTTTTCCTCAAATAAAGAAAATTTCTAAGAAAAGTGAACCGGCTGCATGCATGGACGTTTTCATGGTTGTTCCCATGTGTAACGTGTATACGCTCCAGTTTCGTTAGAAAGTCCTCCACGAAGGCATCATCCCCGAGGTAGATAGTCCTCGTGTGCTTTGCCGTAATCAAATACACAACACACCCAACACACTGAGTACGAATATTAGTTCCAAATGGATTTTAGTTCAGAAATTGGAGAAGGACGCAATTATATGTAACCCCTGATGTGTGCTGAGGCCATGCAAACGGATAGACGTTTGGCCGTATAACAAACAATAGATCTATCATAATTATTTTTTTTGTAAATAATGGATATATGAGGATGTTCTTATGCCGTTTTAGGTATTATCTGATTTTACAAGAAATAGGTTTTCCTTGTATATCCAAATATTAATTAACTGTGTGTGTACTCATTGAAACAAATGATTTCATTTGATGATTTATTAATCAAATATAGTCCCAAAATTTTCAAAACGTGAATACGTTTTAATTCAATTATAACCTTATCTTAAAGCCTTGGAAACTTGAGTATACCTGAGAAAATTTTAGCAATCTTTGGAGTTTAGCGCTATTTTCAATATAAACTTCAGTTTTACAGAGAAATATTTATTTGCTTAGATCTTTATTGAAAAACACAGGAGGGCTATCTGCCTAAATTAAGGAATGTTTATACTGAGAACTTTCTAAGAAAAACTGATTCGTATTCGCGTTGTACCTAGACAAATACACAGCCACCCCTATGTAGTGTGTCCTCCTGCAATTGACAAACGTGTTAATTATGGTGCATGTTATGCACCATAATAAGTGTTCCCCTTAGTCTCAGCAGTCCCCATCATGTTTCCATGTTCTGGTCCTCATTTCAATGCTCCTCGTTTAGCGTGGTGAATTGCAGGAGGACACACTACTAAGCTCTTTATATATATATATACTTTAAATTCCATCGACGGGATCCAACAGGCTGAAAAGCACCTAACCCAGTGGGCCAGCTGTTCCGAAGATGGCGAAAAGAAAGAAAAGAAAGCCACCCCTATGCAACCAGCAAGCTCACTGGAATTCGAACCAGCACTGAACTATCGTTTTCAACAGTTTTATCTGCTCGGCCGCTAGTGGGTGAACGATTTCATATCGAAATTACATGTGATAAATTAACTCATCACGGACCGAGGGGTCAGTAGTGTTGGATATGATCGCTAAACACTGGTAGTTCATCCCGGCGCAAATCCCGATGAGAGAATTGGCTGCAGGGTGTCTCATGCCTTATCATATATGCTTCCTGAATAAGAGTCGGCCTTCCTTATAAAATCCCAAGCGAAGACATCCATTTCCTTAGTCAGATAGCCGTCGAGTTGGTTAGCCGTTATTATTTATCCTAAGAATACTATTCCTTAGAAAACCTTTCATGAAGCCATTCCTTTCCTTCTGACGATAGCACTATATGCTTTGTCATATTAAATTGCCCAACTACCTAAAAAAAAACTAAAAGGTTTTAGACTTTAAAGGTTGCCCAAAAGGGTTTGTTAATGTTTATTACATTTTTCCTGAGCTAGTGGTTTACCAGGCTGCTCTTGCATTCACTCCTGATAACCCATTTTTTTGTTATTTTAGCTTTATTATTAAGCATCCTTTTGTTCGTACTTACGTCATACACAATTCAACAGCAAAATTACAAAAATTTTAAAAGGACCATAGCAGTATATGTTTAGAA
The DNA here is from genome assembly GCA_000611955.2 of Stegodyphus mimosarum. Classification (NCBI taxonomy): domain Eukaryota; kingdom Metazoa; phylum Arthropoda; class Arachnida; order Araneae; family Eresidae; genus Stegodyphus; species Stegodyphus mimosarum. The sequence goes on along the minus strand of KK114132.1, from coordinate 110,968 downwards.
TTCCATATGCAGTGTTTTAACAGCATAGCCCTGTATTATATTTAAAGAAATTAAATAATGAAGAATGTGCATAAATGTATGTATGTTTCTCGCATTGTGATAAAACGACGGTATCTAGAGCCATCGAATTTTGAATGGCGTATTCCTACTGCGAATTGGGCATCTGGAAGGCCAAACTTGAAATTTGGAATTTGTTTTATTATCGATTTCATATTTTGTAAAACTTTAACGAATTTTTGATTAAGAAATTCAAGGATTTCAAAGGGAGCAATGATAACGTTGCACAGAAAAAAACCTTTTTATTATTTTAACATTTATATCTTTATTATTTATCGATGGACTGTGTATATAAAATTCTAAAGATACGCTCAGTTTAAAATTATTTTGCGATATTGTTTTTTAACTGAATTTTATGGTTTAAGTGCGAAGAACATGATATTTAATAAATAAAGTTAACACATAAAATGTTAAAAAAAAACGCCCCTTTGGACGTGATTTAAAATCTGAAAACTTTCAGGTTTTCTTTTTTTTTCTTTTTTTTTTAACGTTTTTTGTTATTTTTCAGTTAATCCTGTCAGTATTCAGTTTTCTTAGTAAGATGGCTTACAAAACTATTTGTTTGTCTTTTTATTATTAACGTTTTGTCTGTTAATTTTATTTGTTAAATATCACGTTCTTCGCACTTATGCCACATAAAATTCAATGCAACGGCAAAATCACAAATGTTTAAAAACAACATAGCTCCAAAAGACAGAGTGGCCCGCCGGAGATAAAAATAAAACCGTACGGTGTTGCCGCTGCTAGTTTTCAAATCGTTGAGTATTGTTCCGTACTTGTAATTTCATCGTTTGGTTGACGGATCACTTTCCCTTCGCATTTTTGTTGTTGTACATTTCTCATGTTAATCTGTAAAATCTGGCAACTGGAAATTAATGTAATGTTTAGTCTCTGATAATTGGCAACTGGTATTCCACTGCGCAGCAGAAGAACGCTGCTCGCAAGTATGTACGCTGTCGTAACTGTTCCTACTCTCTAATAATAAATAATTAAGTGATATCGTTGGTAAGGCATTTCTTACGACTCTGAACTACGCACAAGTATGTTAATCCAAAATTTATTAAAATTTTACAAAATATGAAATAAATCATAAAAAAGTATGTGACGTTATTCTGTAAATATGCTGAATATTTTTACTAGATAGATTGTGAACTAAATGTACTTCTATTATTTACATCAATCCCATTCAAAGGTAAGAAACGAATATTCGTAAGAACTGTATATGTTGCTTTCTTTCAAGTAGCTCAGCTCGTTAATCCACAACAGACAGACTGAAAGATAAATATCTCACATTTCGCCGAATGGCAACACACTCGATTGAAAAATCAAACTTCACATAATTCGACGCAAACTTCCATTTCGAGACTAGTCCCTTTTAGACTAAGAATTCAGAGGTATTTGGCGATATTGATATTGACATATATCATTTCAAAACGCGACATCTAGAGGATATTTCGGCTGCAGATAAATAAGCAAATCTGTGAAAAAGTATTACAAAACTGTATAAATTTAAACATGACGTTTATGTTAGAAATCCTTTTGCTTGAGGGCAACCTCTGAAAGTAATGGTGCAAAAATCCATGCTAAGAGTATTAAATAAAGATAAGGCTATTCTTCTAGTTATGGCATATTGACAAGTATTAAATTTCGCATCAGATAAAGTTTACATCTTTGGCGGTCGATACTTTTCACGTTGTTTGATGTTCTTAACTTCAGTTTGTGACATAAAAATATGCTCTTACGTCATCCGATGCGTAGAGCTGTAGAGTTCTGAAATCATAAGATTTGTACCTGCATTTTATGTTCAATTTAAATGTTTAGATAGCGTTTAATAAAGGCGCATGTTAGAAAAAATATTTGAGCTTATAATCGACGTACTTTGGTGACCAAATTTTTGTACTAATAGGAGGGTTACTCAACTCGCGTCTGTGCGTTGTAGGCTTCTCAGTCCAAAGCGGCAATTTGCCCTGAAGGACTATTAATTTCTTTTTGGCATTTTGGGTTGGTTCACTATAAATGTCAGTTCACCTTTCAAATTGTTTCCACCAAATATATGAGCCCTGTATTATAGTTAAAGAAATTAAATAATGAAGACTCTGCATAAATGTATCTATGTTTCTCGCGCTGTGATAAAACAATGGTACCAAGAGCCATCAAATTTTCAATAACGTACGTCTCCACCCGAATATGGGCATCTGGAAGCCCAAATTTGGAATCTGGAATTTGTTTTATTATCTACTCCATATTTTATAAAACTTTAGGGAATTTTTTATTAAAAAGCTCAATGATTTCAAAGCGAGCAATGGCAACACTGTACCCCCCAAAAAAAAACATTTTTGTCTCCAGCGCGCGAGACTATGTATAGGAAATTCTAAAGATTCGCTCATTTTAAAATTATCTTCCGATATTGCTGTTGAACTGAATTTTATGGTTTAAATGAGAAGAACATAATATTTAATAAATAAAGGTAACAGACAAATCGTTAAAAAAACGCCTCTTTGGACGTAATTCAAAATCTGAAACCTTTCAGATTTTTTTTTTTTTTTAGTTATTTAATTTTTTATTCAATTAATCAAGGGAAAACATGGAAGCGACTTCGCTTTGCTCGTCTTTCAAAAGTATAAGAACTTTTTGGGTGAAATACGGCAGTGAAGCCACCAGTGGCATCATAGATAAATTTATTAATTCACTGCGAGAATGATGACGATTATCGGTGATGAGGAGATGGGGTTTTTTAGAAAAACAACGATTGGTTTTTATCAGTGTTGTTGTTTTCAACTTGATTTTCAAAATGAAGGTAATTTTTACATTTTTGAAGATGACCACATTTCACTTTATCGGTGCATCCACTAGTTGAGCAGATTTAAATTAAGTTTTGTATGGACACATGTTGGTATAACATTAAAAATATGCTATAGAATAGTCATGGAATGTATGTATGATCGTGCGTAAGCTTCATCGACACAAAAAGGCCTAAACACAGGTTGCGAGATCGGTTTAAAGGTTAGTTTATTAGGGAGGGCGTGATTTCATGCTGAAAATTAGGCACTTTATAAGTACCTGTGGTCCCAGTCCGTTTCATTTATGCCGCAATGTTGTTTTTCGGTTCTGGATTCTTCTTGGAAGGGAAAGGCGATTTGCAGTTGCCCTTTCCAAGACTGTCTACGACATATTCTACATCGTTTAAGCTTAAATAGCTTAGTGGCCAATGCATCCAGTTAATATCCTCACTTAGCAGAAATTCTTTCACCAGATTAGCCCTAAATGGAGAGATTGCGTCCTTTTAAAAAGGAATTGAAGGCCAGTTGCATCCCTGAAAATGACTTCAAGATCACTTCTCCATATCTCGCAGCAGTCATAGAAGCTCTGCCAAAATGAAGTCTGCCAGATAATGACACCTCTACTGCTTTACTACCACCTTTCTCGGATTTTGAAAGACAAATAGGTTGTTGAAGTAAGAGTCTTTAATTCTCTCCAAATGAAGGTATGTAGTCAGTAGTTAGGTTGAATCGGGACTCATGGGCGAATAGATTCTTATTGATGCTTAATCCAAAGTCGATGTTCTCTACTGTCTTTTCTCTACTGTCTTTTGTGGGAAGAAGTAAGTTATTGGCAAAGAGCTGATCTTGGTACAAACAGACTTCTCTATTGCAGCTTTCTGGAAACAGTAACTCTTGAAACCTGGATTCCTGTGGCTTCATGAGGATCACTAGACACCTGGAAAACTGTTGCACTCTTGTTACGATTTTCATTTTTCATCATGAATGCCTTGCATGCTTTCTCTCTACAGAACCAGTAAACTTAAATGGTTGGTGATTACATATTTTAACCACCTTCTTTTTGAAGTTTTTTAAATATCGGAGGGTCGGGTAACATTACGAATGTTGCCGAAGATTACCAGACCTTGGTGTGAGCCGATGAAGCATGGAATATGCCTTATGTGCTTTTAACGTACCTTTCCCTGAATATCGCTCTAAACACGTGTGTACACTTGTATATCTTATATGTATTTGCATTTTTTTGTTCGTAAACATAATCTGTACATTTCATTTAGTACTCTTCTAAAAAATCGCCAAAATATGAAAATTTTCTTGATTTTCAACACCAGCGTAGTTTTACAGCGAACATCTGTAATCTTATCTATGGTAGTAACTTCGGTTTCATTTGATTTAATGCAGTTTACATATAACCTGCATTCAAAAATCATCTGAAATGACTAAAAATCCAACGAAAAATATTAGCACTTTGGATAATAAAATTAAGCGGTAAACAATATTTTTCCCCATTGGATATCACTTAGCCGACTTAGGCTGGACCTAGCAGGTGAGCCGGCGTTACCTCCTTTGAAGGGACAAGCAATTAAAACCATGCCTTCTCCGACATTCCAACCCAAGCACTTCGGTACCACAGTAGGCGGCTACCCTAATTACTATATCGTCTGGGCGGCCGGCCAAGACTATAAGTGTATAGAGAAATAGAAAGCTTTACTGAAGCCTGCGAGAAGAATATTTTTTTAATATCATGGTTGATACTCAGTTTGTTAAAGTGAGGGCGTTGTAACCTACAGAGGTTTTTGCTTACGGAAAATATAAATTTTGTTTCAAGGAGAAATAAAGTCATGTAGTTTGCAGGGTAGTGTTTTAAAAACTGCTCATCAGTGCAACGTAGAACATTTTCATCTGCAGAATTTTTTTTTTCGTTTCAGGAAATCTGGACTTTGTGACGTGAACAAGGGATATCTCAAGGGAGTTTTCTGTTGGTGGGTTGTTGTTCGAACGTAAAGAGTTTATGTTACAGAGAGATATATACACAATTAAATGAGAACACAGCGTGTTTTAAGAGTACTTACGCTGTCTTTATTTCTTAACTGTTGGTGGCAACCTTAGCGTACTATTTTCAAACATAAAAGTGCTTTAAATAAGAAAAATATTCGGATATTGTTCGGAGAACAGCCTTGGTTGCGCTAACTTGGCTTCTTTAAGGGTATGGGGTGACATTTCAACAAGCGCCTGGCCCCAGCCACCACCCCTGTTCTTATTGGTTGCCGTTTACGACGTCAGGTTGAAGAGATTTCATTATCTGTTTCGTTTACGTTAGGCGAACTTATACTGCTTTGGTTTTGGTTATGTATAAATGTGAATTTGTGGAGCTCGGGCTCAAGCTTTTGGCGTGGAAAAATGCCGCGGGGAATTCATTTCGTCACTATATGACATCACAAGTCGTGTCCAATAAGAGCTTGGGGTGGTGGCTGGGGCCAGGCACTTGTGACATTTCATCATGCCAACGGAAGTAAATACTACAGATAATAAAACACTACAGAATAAATGCTACAATAATAAATACTACAGTAATAAATACTAATAATAAATACTACAGATAATCCCTTAGCAAGGGAAAAGTATTACGGCTGTCTGCCTAGAGGAAGTACGTCATCGAATGACAACCATTGCCTGCCATACCACAATAAGCTGTTTCTCCCTTTTTGGCGTCAAGGCTCTTCTCCGAACAATATCCAAATATTCATATTATTTATATTAACCCAAAATATCAATTTTGTAAAAATTAGGAATATACCTATACCTTTTCCCTAATCCATGCAGTTGACAGTGAAAGTTCGTTCTCATTCTAAGAAATAAAAATACGAAAAGTTTGACTCCCGCAGCATAAATCAGAGTGGAGGCATTTGCTTTTACAGTTTGAGGTCATATTTCGTGAGAATTCACAGCTCATATACAAACTGAAGAACAAAATATTTAAGTCTGTATCTAACTAAAAACGAAATATCAGTTGAGAAAGAGGTTTTTGATGTTAATTGGCTAAACGAACAGCACTTTTATGCAGAATGCTATAAACTAATTTGATCAATTTGTTTAAAAAAAAGAGATTATATTCCCAGAATCTTGCAAAATTCGTTTTCTAGAAAAAAGTGTTAGCCTTTGTTGTAAGATTATGATCCGAAAGCAATGAAACGGTATGCGGATATTATTAATATATTTTTAGCATTTAAAAACTTATAAGTCATTTACGTCAAAATACTTTCGGCATACCATATATTACAAAATTAAAACTTAAAAATATTACAAGTTTTAGCAGTTCACAAAAGAATGTAATTGAATGACATTAAAAGAAGAATATTAATATAAAATTACTCTAATAAAATTTTAACGCACTCGTTAAGAAAACCGAATCTGGCAGTAAAAAATTTTAAAAACTCCCAAATTTTAAACTTAAAAATATCGGTCAGTTTTTGTCATACATGATGCAAACGTTTTATGTTTTACTTTTTAGTACGAGTATAAACGTTTATTATTGAGTATAAATGTTTATTGATTAAACATTAAGAGTATAAACGTTTATTATTAATGAGTATAAACGTTTATTATGGGTACAAACGTTTATTAATTAAACGTTATGTTAAATTACGTATATAAAAAGTTCGCTTTTGTAGATTTTACAAAACTAACGTTTTAAGCATAAAAGTACCGTAACATGAATATTTGCGGCTTTTAAAACCTGTTTTGTAATGGACTTTTCTATGGCCGTAAGACATATCTATGATCAACACTTACGAAAAGCCGCATAAAGAGTTTTACGAACATAGTGTACAATATTTTCTGTATTTTGTAATTTTCACGTATTGTCGGGGAGTTCTTTTTTCCTCGGAAACTATATAAACTCGGTTTGATTTATTCTTGTTCAGTGTTGAAATTTTATTTCTGTTAGCCCTGATATAATTTTTGTTAGTCGAAAATGCTGAAATTTAAAATACTTGCTATTAGTTTTGGCATGTAATTATGTAAAGAATGGAAAATTCTTCCTTTAACTTTTCGAAAAGAAAGGGGGGATCGAAAATTTGCGTACCCCAGCTAATGAGTTCGTTTTCGTCGTTAAATCCGTGAAGTCAATATTTGTATTGTATTTCCTTAAGTCCTACACTCCGCAGGAAGTAGTTCTTCTTCTTTTACTCCTTTTGTTTAATATAAGTAGGGAAAAAATAATTTCCACTTTGCTTCTTAGAGCGAAAATACTGCTCGCAAAGTTCAAACAGTTACCGCCGTGTTTGACGATAGAGGAAAGAGACAATGGAGGAAAATTTGCATTTCTTTATTTCAGTTTATATATACTATAGCATGAAAGGAATTATTGCCCAAGTGTTAAAATTCGAATATAAAAGTATTTTGAAACTGCAAGGGGAAAACAAGTTTCGGGTGTAGCACGTTATATTTAATCCCTCTCCTAACAGTTAGACACCTATCGATTCTGCATTCGCCGAGGGGCGGCAAGATCGTTATTTAAAAGTTTACCGGAAGTCACCACAGGGGCTGGATCGGTATTGAACTCGCCAAAGGAAGGAGCAAACAGTACAAACATCTGTATCTTATTTGAGCGGTGGATGTTTGCATTATTTCCTGATATTCAAATCTGGCTCATCACCGTGGAAGTTACGGTTTAGAAGTTTACTTTTAATATCAGTAAGAACTACACATTCGTAAAATGCAATTACAATAATACAAGGTGTTTCTTAATTACGGCCCCGGTTATTAAAAGGCGCCAAGATTAATGTCGAGTTTTCATTACAACAATGTTAAGAATTTGTAAACATGCTTATTTTTCGCATACAACTTGTGGCTGCTATATTTCCATGATTGCTTTTAATATAACATCGAAAGCATTTTTTTTGTCTCTTGTTCTATGGATTTGATCATGCTACTTCTAAATTTATAACTTTAAACTTGATATCCTTCTTATTCATATTGGCCCACCACCGAGTGGTAAAGCTGTTGAACAAAGGTAGTTTAACTCAGGATCATATTACCGGCAAACGCGCTTTTAGCAGCTTTTCCCATACCTAACATATGTCCGTCGCGAAGGCATGTCATCCCTTAGGCAGATAGCTCTTGCTTACTCTTGCATAAAGGAAAACAAGCAAAACAGAAGAGAAACATATCCGAAGTGAAGCATAAAATTAACAAAAAAAAACAACTTTGCGTTTGGTATAGAATTAGTTAAGAACTTATGTTGACATCGAGTTCTTGATTAAATCTACACTATCTACACTACGCAAAGGTTGTTGCTTTCCTAATTTTATGAATCGAAATAATCTTAATCGTTCATGTTCATGGAGTGCATCAAACAGGCAACCTTACTCGGAGCTTTTCTCCCAAAGGGGAGGGGGGAATATAAACGTCCGTAATTAGGATTGGCAGACATTTGGCAATGATTTGCCACATATTTGAGCGAAGTTTAAATTGATAGGTTAGTAATAATAAGGAAGTAACGAATACAATCCATGTTTTTGTTTTTAGAAACGTGCTTAGTGGTGTTTTTCCCAAATTTTTCGGACGGCTAACCATATATTCTGCTAGCATGCATTTATCATCTACGCGATTTGTCATGGGTTGCAAGTGCATAGTACACTGCATTGCCTCGCACTGAGGACCATGAAACAGTTCTCAGTGCGAAAACCTACGGGTTGAGATCCACAGTGGTCAACGGACAAAACTTGACTTTTCAGTTTAATTTTATTTTAATAATTTAATTAAGTGATGCAAGGATTATGACTAGGCCAGTGTACAAGACAAGCTGAATATTGTTAGTGAATATGGTCTGGAATTCAAGTAAATAGGTTTGATGGGTTTGTCACACTGGGTTTTTTCGAGGTTTTCTCCGCACGTAGTGTAAATACTAGACAGTTCCCATAAAATGTCCTGCACGGTGGCATCGCTTTCCTTTGCTGTTTGTACTTTGTATATTCATATGAATAAAGCAGCAAACATCAAAGGTAATTATGTTTTCTAATGATTCTGAGTAATTATTGCTTTCTGAGGAGCAAACGTGGCACATATTTTGGATCTTTACTCTCAAGGAGCCTTTTACTATCCTCTTCCAGTATTTAAAATACGTAAACCTTTGACGTATTTTATAGTTCTAGAGATACGATGCGATTACACATATCTGGCAAAAATGTAGACGCACGCGTAGCGGCCCGAAATAAGCAGATTTAGTAATGAAATATAGTTGCAATAATGGCTCATGTAGATGGTATAAGGGCCTGTTGAACGGTAGATAAAAACGTTCATCTGGTGTAAATTGTCATTCAAAGTGTAGAGCGGTTTGCATCACAAACGTGGAGCTCATCCATATGCATGTTATCAATGGAGCTGCGAACGAAAACGCAGCAGCTACTCAAAGGAGATATTCGAAAATCGTTTTCTAAATCTACTTTGAACAGCTGTTTCGTTTTAGCATGCTCCATAGATAAACTGGAAAGCTTCGCTTTCGTTTAGTAATGCATACCGCTTGAAATCTGCAGGAGAATAACAAATTACGCCAGCAGAATGCTTTTATTTACTGCTCAACAGTGCCATGTTCCGTTACCTTTTTGAATGATTTTTTTAATTTAATAAAGCAGACCTCATCCGAAGGAAGGGTTTCTTTCACTTTTGAAAGAAATTGATTTTTTTTAAACTTTTGATTCATATTATTTATATGCTTGATTACTGAATTGAAAAACAATTTAATTGCATTAATTTGCTCCTACATCTATGATTTGTTTAAGGTTTATAGAGAAATCATTAAGAGCTCTCAAAACTCTATCGCGTCTTTTCCATTTCTCTCAGAAAAAATTAAGATACAAGTTTGTAATGTGTAACTTTATACACTCACGTTTGTGAAAATTGCAACACCATGAAGGACTTACGCGAGTGAGCTGAAATTTTCAGGAAATGCAAAGTAGCGCATGATATGCAAATGATTAGAATTGCAAATCCGTAGCGCATGCGTATGCTGAGCAGCGCCCTCTGAACGGCTGATGGATCCGAATAAATAGACGGCTGTAGCGAGGCGTGTATGGTTATCGGTGGTTATCTGCTAGTGGTAAACGTTAACTCAATCTGTACTTATGCCTCGTCGACGAAAGAGAGCGAGATTTGAACAACTTACAGAGTTTGAACGAGGGAGAATCATCGGCCTTCGTGAAGCTGGATTGTCGTATCGTGCAGTAGCCTCTCGTGTGCAGCGTAACAGCAGCACAGTGATGCGCGTTTGGAAGCAGTGGACGGACGAGTGTCGGACAACTCGGAAATCCGGGAGTGGACCCCGAAATGTGACGTCAGCTCGCGATGATAGACACCTGGTCCGCATGGCGCGGACGGACCGTACAGCTTCCTCTAGACAATTGGCAGCACTGTGGTCAATAGCTACAGGTGTTTCATTGTGTGCTTCATCAATTCGTAGACGTCTGCTGCAGTGTGGACTGCGCGCACGGACTCCTTTATACAGGATCCCCCTAACGCACGACCATCGCCGCCTGCGGCTACAATGGGCCAATCAGCATAGAGACTGGCGTGCTGATTGGCAGCATGTCGTGTTTTCTGACGAATCCCGCTTTAATTTGTGGTACCATGATGGCCGCATTCGTGTCAGACGCTATGCCGGTGAACGCCACCTTCCGGAGTGCATTATCGAACGCCACAGTGGACGAACACCCGGAGTTATGGTCTGGGGCGCCATAGCATATCATAGACGATCTCAATTGCTACGAATTGTGGGCAATCTGAACAGCAACCGGTATATCCGTGAAGTTCTACAGCCCGAAGCTGTTCCCTTCCTTCAAAGCTTGCCAGGCGCTGTATTTCAACAGGACAATGCCCGCCCTCATACTGCTCGGATTGTTAAATCCTTCTTTGCAGCGCAGCAGGTACAGCTTCTTCCTTGGCCTGCGTGTTCCCCGGATATGTCGCCAATTGAACATGTGTGGGATGTCATTGGTCGGCGTCTTGCTCGTGATCCTCGTCCTGTTGCGTCTGCAGACGAACTTTGGGTACGCGTACAAACGATATGGAATGCTCTTCCTCAGTCAGACATTCAAACTTTGTTTGACTCCATGCCACGTCGTGTAGCAGCACTTATTGCGGCGCGTGGTGGCCACACAAAATACTGATTCTGATCTCTTGTTCTTGTTTGTTTGCTTTGAACATTTAATCATTTATTTGTACCACTACCACTCAACTGTGTATTAAATTGCATTCAATTATGACGATTCCTTCTTGGTGTTGCAATTTTCACAAACGTGAGTGTATTTTATTCACCACATGCAAAACTGAAACCATGAATACGGAACGTACATTAAAAATACATGCACTCTTTTGTTTAAATTATTTTTAACGAAAAATATTAAATTGTAAGGTTTTATCCCGAAATAAATTATATCAAATGTCCTTTTTATGAAGCAACATTAATGCAAATTATACTACAGAGCTTGAATGAATTACATACTTCGCTGAAGAAATTGGAGGAGATTGGTTTTGTCCTCTCCGGTTTTGTAAATCGAGCATTGCGAACATCTTAATAATTAATAAGGCTTTTCTTTTAATATGTTACCAAATTTACGAATATGAAGTTTCTAAACCACAGTTCTGCTAATAAGAATCTCCACAATCAATAATAATAAATTTCTAAGAATTGCTTTAAAACCGTTGAAGTGAATTTGACTGGTTAATATGTCTGACTTACAAGGTTAAGTTACTTGAATGAAAGAAGTTTCCAGAGGCACTGCCTAAAGATAAAACTCATAAAATACTTTCCCTTTTAGCGCGTTTTTTAAGTTCATCCCAACTATCTCTATTTGGTTAGTTTCGCCTTTTTTACACCGGTCATTAAAACCTCCAGAAGCCACGACATTTCCAGAATTTCTATAACGACTCGTCTCTAAATCTAACCTTAGACGTAAAAGCGCTACGAGTAAGTACTCCTAACCCTTTTTACCGAGTTTTCCTAGTATGCTATTAAATTTGGCTAATTTGTGCTACAGGGGTAAGCTGACCACTTATTTATGGTTTCGTTAAAACTTGGCTACAAGCAGTGTTTTTTACGATGTTCTCTTTGTTCAATCCTTTTCGAAACAGTAAAAATATCATTAAATAAAATGTTCGCGCATAACGACGGTGTACTGTTATAGAAACATGTGATATAATTTCAGAAGTGCCGTGGCTTATTGTATGTGTGTGTGCGAGCGGAGAGCACCAAGAAACCTTTATTCTGAGGATAGTAAAGCGTTAGTGTTTGTGATGTGATTTCTGGTAGACTGGGTCTTCAAGTCTGGAGAAGTGTTTTCGTAATTTAGTATTTTACTTAATTAGGCACGGTTTTGTGTTTTCTATAAAATTATATATAGTCTTGCTGGAGTGAATCTCTTTTATCAATCATTTTGCTGTTTGATATTTGAGAACTGAACATTAAATAGGATAATATGAAACATGTATATTTAAACAGAAACGAACAGATCAAACGTAATATCTCTTGAAACAATATAAACAGTGACGAAAATACTTTTATAACATGCAGGCAGTGCCCTTTTAACAGCATTATGCACCCCTGGGCGAAAAAATGTGCTGAGCTCCTACGACAAATGCTCACAGAAAGGTATTATTTTTCTGTAGAGTGCTGGGAGTGTCTCAAAATATTCCAATTTTTCTTTTTAACAGATCAGAAATAATGGTTTCAATTCAATAAAGAAAGAAAAGAGATTTCCAGTGTAAGCCTTTTCACGTTGTGTCAGTTCAAAGATTAGAGAGGAAATTTGCCTTCATGAACCTTTCAATTTTACTACAAAAACTCTTCTGCTAATTTGCTTTTGCTTCTTTAACCTTTTATTGATTTGTCGTATTTAGTAAGAAACACACGCTGTCGTTTTAGTTCTTTTCGTCAATGTCATCTGTATCTGGAAGCAGCATTTGGAAAGTATAATATACAATCTGAAAGAAAGGAAAATATAATTCCAGTTTTATATTATGTAAAATAAACTTAAATGCAAAATATATCTTTATTCATTGCAAGGCAATTGATCTACGAACATCAGCATAAAGCTGTTACGCTCGTGCCCCATGCACTAAGATGGATATGCATACAGGAAATATCGTACAACAATATCTACCTCGAGAGTGATCTTTGATGCAATCAATATTCGTTCAAGACTCTTTCAAAGATAATGACACAATGTTCACAGAAAATTAGGAATAATATCAGAGAAAGAAACGAAAAGAAAGGTGAAAAATAAAAAAGAAAGGTGCCTCTTTCAATATCCTGTAAATGTCAAGGGTAATACATTTTCTTTCTATAAAGAAAGCTCCAAATCCGAATAAATTACGTAACAAAATAATAAAACGTGTCCACAGAGAATAGAATTACTTATTTAGACTATATACAATTTTATATTTGTATACAATAATACATTTCTGTACAAGTATTTATTACTGGATATTTAATTCAAAATTTGAAGCTTTTTATGTGATTTTTCAACTTGGGTTGAGAGACCGGTTCATTAAGTTAGAATAATTCGAGGAAATAAGTTTAAATGTAATTCAGCGAAAAATGTATAAAATTTAATAAGCCGTATAAGGAAATCATGTTGTATCCACATCATATTTTTTAATAATCTAACTGAGATAATATAAAATACGTTTAATTTATAATATATCCGGCAGATAAATTTATGAATATTTATATCTTTACTTCAATTAATAAAAGATGTTTCTCACTTCATATATTACCTTCTTGGCATATAATGCCTCCCTTTTTCTCTCTTTCTCTATTTATCACAAGTATTTCCGGAATATGAACATTTAGGCTGCGCAAAATCGCCAAAAGCAAACACAATAACGACATACGCCATTCTTTCCATCTCTGGCTTTATCTTCTCGGCAATAGCAACCCTAAAATTGAAGCCTTTCTTCTCTCGTGACATGCAGGGAAAACAATTGCTACAATAAATGCCGAGTTCAGTAAATGTTAAAACATGATCCAGTTAATTTTCAATGAAAGATAAATAAACGGAATTTATTTATGCGATGATATCACTTAGCAAAGACAAACTGCCGCGGGACACGGAAAGATGCTCTTGTCGATATATTTTCTGGCGATATCTGCTATAACTCTACGGCTGAAGAATATTTTAGCTTAATGTAGCAGATGGTTATCATAAATCCGAGCCGTGTGTCTGACTTTCGTTTTTTTGGGTTAATAATATGCAAGAATAAAAGGGATTAAACTTCTGGATTTTAGAGGAAAGGCAATTTTTTGCTTTCAAAAAAAGGGTTTGGTTTAGCTAATTTAGTGATGACAAAGCACTCGAGGGCTATTTACCTAAGGGGAGGGATGCTTTTTCGGAGGGAGACTGGTTCTTAGTCACGTTACACATGGTGAAAACCACTCAAACGCCCATGCAGCCAGCCCGTTCGCCGAGATTCGAACCCCAGACCGAACTACCAGCGTTCAGCGATTTTACCGCTTATTACCCGACAGCTGGTGGGTATTAAAAAAAAAGAATTATCTTTTAGAATCAAAGTTCCTAGAATCCTCTTAGAATGAATGGGTCACTTTTTTTATTACTAATTGTTTCAGGTTAAATATTTTTTAAATTACTATTTTAAACACATATGAGATCATTAAAAATGAAAGTCCGTTATTAAAAAATATACTAGATAGATTTTATTAAGCACTTTTTTTGTTTCTTTTATTTTATAAGTAGTTCATTAGCCTTGTAAATGCTGTTGTTTAAACGACCCCGATATTATCGATAAATCTCCACCGTATGTCGCCATATGGCCAATAGCCCTAACCACGGTCATATTACTTTTTCTGCCTTTTTTCCAAAAGAAACAAAAATTAAAGCATTTTTTTTTATTTATAAACGTGTAAAGAAGACGCTAAGAAATACCGGTTGTCTGGCGACAGTTTGCAACATTCGTTAGCAATTTATTTAAAATCTCGGCGCTTTTAAATTAACAATGGCTGTAATTATAAGAGAGTGCCATTTTCTTAAAAATTATCAGCGCGGTATTTTACAAATTATTTTGAAATATGCCAACTTATTATAATATTAAAGAAATACAATAAAGGTTTAAATTACTAAGAAGTGCTTTTATTGAATTTAAATTGCGTAGTTTATGAATCAATAAAAATTTGGTTAAATTGAAAGGTATTTGAAAACCATATGTACGTCAACAAAATGGATCAGTCTAAGAACTGGCTATTGCAAAACCATTTGAAAAATTAAAAAAAAAAAAATCTGATAGGATTCAGATTTTAACCGTAACCCAAAAGGGATTTCTAAGGATTTTTCTACTCTCGCTGCACTCGCAGTCTACTAGTCTGCTGTTGCACTCATTCCTACTAACCCATTTTTTTTTGTGTGTCTTTTTGCTTTATTGTTGAATCGTGCATCGTGCTGCCCAGACGGGATTGTTGTTAGCGATACTGACACTGCCATGCCGAAGAGCCCTGGTTCGAATCCCAGAGAAGGCATGGATGTTCGTAAATGTATAGTGTCTGTGCAGCATGGGGAACTCTAAATATGCGACGAGCCGAAAGTTCTCTGCAGAGGTAAATGGAAGGGAAATCGGGGGTGGCGGAACTGAATAAGTTCTTGGATCTTACGCCACATAAAATTAGATTCAACAGCAAAATCACAAAATATTTAAAAACAGCATATCTTTAGAATTTCTGCTAAACAGTCTCATGAGCTGGAAATAAAAGTATTGCAACTGCTTGTTTTCGAGTCGTTGAGTTTGTTAATCAAAAATTTATTAAAGTTTTACAAAATATGAAATAAATAATAAAAAGTATGACGTCATTCTATGAAAATGCTGGATATGTGTAATTAGATAGACGATGAATTAAATGTATTTTATTATTTAAATCATGGGGATTGAAAAATGAGAAACGGATGCTCTTAAGAGCTGCATCTATTGCTTTCAAATAGCTTAGGTTGTTAATCTACAACAGTCAGTATCAGTTTAAAAGAAAGTACCTTATATTTTGCCGAATGGCAACAGACTCGAATGAAAACTGAAGCAACGCATTTGTTGTGGTTCGATACAAAATCACGTTTTAAGAATAATAGACCTTTTGGGCTATCACACTGAAAGACATTATTTTTCAGGCACTGGGAATATTAGTAGCATGGATTGTAACACGACGAATGTGATGTTAAAATGTTTTACTGCAAAGGTTTTCATCAAAGACATTTTTATCGTACATAGTCGTCTCTAACTTTTTTTATATATTAGCAAGTTATAATTAATTTCATACAGAGTTCAAAGATGTTTCGCATTTACATAGGCTTTTTAAATTTTTTAGCGTATAACCCGAATTTGCAATAAGTAGCTGGTGAAATTATGATCTTCTTTGGCGATGTTGACAATTGAAAGCAAACGTTTCATTTCTCTTAATTTACCATATATATATCGCTCACATTAGCTATGCAGGTGTTGAAAATGTACAAAACCTAAGCTCTGTCTTTCACACGACCCCACAAATAGCCTTTCAGCGAGTGATGCTATTAATCAAAGCAAAAAAAAGAAAAAAAAAGTATGATTGAATTTGAATCGACCTATTATATAACGAGATGGGTTATAAAAACGTATTGTTACGAACTTCTGCATAGATAGATGATTTTAGTGTAATTGTATACGGAATTGTATTTTTCTGTGTCGTGTAACGCAAAAAATCTAAAGCGATAAACTATGCCGGAGAAGTAGAATATAGGGGCAAGTCAATTTGACATGGAGTAAATGGGTATCTCGGTAATTTGGCGAGATATCGCTAAGCTGTCGTGTCGCGAATTCTGTGTCTCGAAATTTAAGTGTGTTTAGCCATTTAAGTAATCAATTATTTAAGTATCTTATTTGTATTTGATTTTTAAATTTGAAATTCGGAAGAGTGTAAAGAATATATGTATATTTGTAAAGAATGCATTTAAAATCTTTAGGCAATTATTTTTCTTCAGCGGTCCAATTTCCTAACGCAGGAAGGGAGCGTCTTTTAACGGAAGTAACATCTGTGAAAACAGCTTTAAGATAACAATTGGAACTAAGGCCAGTATAGTGTTGTTTCCCATGTCTTTTGTTACGAAGCAGTAAAATGGATATCGTAATTGACTTCCCGCATTTCACTTGCACTTTCGCTTTGTAAATGTTGCCTTGCTTATATAACTTCGGAAGAAAGGTTGTAAATTGGATCTTGAAGGGGCAGTTTTTTGTTGTTCTTAGATTTTTCCGCTTGTTAGCAAGAGGATTGAACTTTCAGCCTCAAATTTTCGCAGGTGTTAGGATGAGTCATTTTGCAGCGGGGCAACCGTCGACTGTGGACAGTGACTCTAATTTGATTCGTTTGAGGGGGTGAATTTGTTTGGTTAAATTATAGTGAAAGTCTCGGTTGACGAAATTTAACTTTATGTCTTAGGTTTTGACCAGTAATATTTTATGGGAGGAAAAACCGAGTTTTCCTCGGTTCTTGCACAAGTTTAGACGAGAGTTGAGTTGAATATTTTTTTTGGAGTACGGTACAACTAGACAGAAGAGAATATTTCAGACAAGGCTTTTGCCCTGTGGGCAAAAGCCCTGTCTGAACTATGTCCGTCTTGCGAGTGGCTCGCGCTTGCGATGCTGCGGCAGCCTGCGCCCGTATTTATGAGAGACCGATTCGAATTTTGAAGATGTGATGAATTGAGAATTTTCCTGAAATTGGTGCGAGATGTAGAACTCAGAGCGATCTCTTCCGAGTTCGAAGTGGTTTTTCCTGCAAAATGGATGTTTTCTGCCACCTCGTAGTTGGAAATCGTGTGCAAAGCGTTGCGGTCGTGAGAAGAAAAAAATTCAACCTTGTGGCGTCGCTCGTACAGTTCCCGTTGTCGTAGACAGCGTTCTACTTTCACCTATTTCCATATTTCAGAATTTTTGATTTCCGGGCGTCTTCATTAATGGTTCTACAAGATGTCATTTTCTTAAATTTTATTCTGAAGCTGAGTACTTAAAGGACGAATTCATGAGTTCAATGGGGGGATTCTTCTGCCGATGTCGCCTATAGCTTCTTATGATGATGGAATCCGGTAGTTCAACTGTGAAAGTTATCTTATATTTTCTTTGGTACCTTTATGGTATTTGTCAAGTGAGAATAATTTAATTTAATCTTGCGTAACTGATAGAAAGAAAATTCCTTTTGATAATAGATAAAATTTTGTATGATAGGAGAATTTAAAATTATTGTCATAAAATACGAAATTTATGTTAATTGTAATTTCTATATTAGTTTGTGTGAAATCCAGTTTAAATATTTTAGTTAATGTTCTAGTGTAATCGAATTAATCGTTACTATGTTTAGTTGCAAAAATCTGATCTTGGTAAATGACTCTTGAAGAAAAATTTAATGTGGAATATTAATTGCTATTGTATGTACGGGTAGTCTGGCCAGCTATCGTATAAATATATCCAAGATATTAATAAATGAGTTTGATTTTATGTTATTACTTGCATTTGTTTTTTATATGTTACGTAGTTGGTCTGTTTAGTCACTTCATTTGTTTGAGCCGTAAGGCTTTTACTAAACATGGAGATTTTGTCGGAGTTATGGAAAAATGTTATGCATTTTAGGGTATTCACAACGCGCTCTGTTTTTAGCAAATATGTACTAACCACATCATATTGAATATTTGAGTGTTTGTTTTAGATGCCAGGAAAGTTAAAACTATTGCTTGATTTTTTGTAGTGGAATTGATTAATTGTTTTTTTGAATATTCTTTCCCCGGTGCTTATGAGGTGTTTAATGAATCTGAACTTGTGCTCTTGAGTTAATTTTGAAATGAGTGAATTTTAGAAATATTTTAGTTGAGATAGTATCTGTTCTACCGAGTACCAGAGAAGATTTGTTCTTCTTGTGTTTTTTTTTTCAGGTTAAGGTTTATTACGATGAATTTTCTTTGCTTTGTGTGAGTTAATTGATTTAAGAAATAGTTAATTTAGATATTTTTTCGAGTCGGCTCAATCAGTCAGTTTCCTCCCCTTTTAACTAGAAGAATTTAAGTAGTAGTTGTTTATTTCATTTTGTCCGGCACCAGAGTTTAAAGAGTTTTAAAAGTTAGTTAAAAAGTAAAACGAGTAAATTTCAGCTTCGTAACAAAGCTGACAACGGTTTTGGCGACTTATTTTGTTACAAATTTGCCGAGAAATTTCCAAACGTCGCCAAACTTGGCGACATTTTGGGTCCATTCCCTGTATCACTTTAATAGGTACTGTAATTGAAAAAATGTAATTGATCACTATATCAGCTATAACCGTAACTCGACCCTCATATTGCCTTCTAGTAATTTCAAGAAGCAGAAAGTACTAGAAATATCTCGGAGGCCGAGTGAAAACTATATAAACCCAGAGAGAGAGCATCTGCTCTCAGTTGTTTTTATTGTTGTTGCGAGTTGTTGGTTCCGCGTGAGATCGGAGTATTGAGATATTTCCGGTTTAGCTTTCTCTTTAGATGCGCTTTGCGTTTAACGCTCTTGGTAGTTTGAAATGTAATTACTGGTTATACTTTGTGATACTGTGAACACCTGTACGAGAATGTCTGCGGAAAATTCCACAACTTTGAAGCATTTCGTTTGATAAAAATAAATTTTATTAACCTATCATCGGACCAGTGTGCATTAAATCTATTACGAACCCGTAAGCACGCAAAAATAGTATATATACGTCAGTTGCACGTAAAGGCTTGTGCCATGGTGTAAGCACAGCCTTAAACTTCGGGGGCAGTAAAAAACAGCCGATGCTATTTCGGAAATAAATAACGATATCTCTCACTAAACAATTTGTTTAAAAATACGAAGGACATGATAGTAACTATGATTTTATCAATCCTATCTCTCCATCAAAAGTATTCTAATTCCTCTCCATAAATTACAAAACGATAACATCCTTTTCCCATTTATGGGTATCAATCTTTCTTCTTATCTTTGTCCCCTGCAATTTGTAGATCATTGTTAAAATCTGTCTCCGTCGAATGGGCCGGCGCGCTCCTTGGAAGAAACGGGTCTTCTTTCTGAAGCAGGCTTTGCAAGAAAGATGGACTTTGAGCATTTTAATTACAGTCCATTCCGTGAGACAAACGATATCTGTATATCTTTCCGTAAAGCCCCTCTCCTCATTTGAATAAATGGCAGCCCTGACGATCGCAAGGGTTATTTGGAAGAAGACAGGTCGGGAGTAAAAGGAAATTTTAAGCAACTGCAGGGTTGCCAGATTTTTATTTGAACCAAAATGACTGCAGTAAAATGATAAAAATAAGGCTTAACAAATATAGGTACTGTGTGGATCAAGAAAATCTCCAATGATTTCGAAATTAAAAGCAATACGGAATGTAAACTCAAATATTAATTTTTCAGAACAATAGAATGTACAATGGCAGTTATTGCAACAACCATCCTTCACTCCATCCTCTTATTTTTTTTAACAACGCATACTTCATAACGATACTCTTGACAGCAGCTGACTATATTTTCTGTGATGCGATAACTGCAGCACTTAAATTATTCTTAAATGTTAGTAACCTAAACATACTTCGCTGACAGTTATTTTCTAAATGTTAGGACATCTGGTTTATTCCCAGTTAATCATTATCAGTTACATGTCCTTAGCATGAAGGACATTAATTCTGTATTTCCGATCAGGACATAATCATTGAATTATGTTGTTCTTATCATCCGGTTAAGGTTTTTATGTCTTTAGGTAATCCACGTGCAGTAGTTGTAGAATTATCGGCAAATTTAAGAGTTGTTTAAGTGAGGCTAAGCCTAATTTTTTAAAAATAGTAGCAGTATTTGTTTACATTTTAAACTTAGCAGAATAGTGAATTCAGACAGTTTCTGCACCTTCAGTGTCTTTTTGCCGAGTGGGACCAAAAATAAAATTTTAGTTTTGTGCACCAAAAATCTGCCTTCTTGCCGGCTGGCGGACTTACTTGTTTTTGCGTAGAAAATCTAATTTTAATTGTTTTAACTGTGTTTGTGTTTTATACTCTTTTTCTATACTTTTCAATTTTCGATAAAGATATTTTGAGGTTTTATGTATTTTTGCCTTGTAGCGAAGTGAGAACTGAATTAATTGAATGAGAAATATACAAGTGTAATGAAATTGGAGGAAATACGTTTAAATGAAATGCAGGAAAAATTGCGTATAATTTAATATTCCGTACAAAGAAGGTTTTGTGATGTACACATCAGATCTTTTATGTACGCCCATTCTTAAAAGCCCATTCTAACTTCTGAATACTAGCCTGTCTTTCACTCGGCCTCAAACCTTGGACAGAAATTGAGCCTTTTAAAGTAAGAAAAGCCTCTTCCTCTTCGTACTTTTCAGTGATTTATTCTCCATGATCTGCAATGAATTTATGAGAGCGGGTAAATTTTTCTTTTCTAAAAGTACTAAAAGTGATCACCTTTGTTATGCATGTGTCATTCTAATGATTTCTACTGCAGAGCTCCTGTAGACGTTTTCAACCAATTTAACCAAACGGTTATGCAATGAATTTATGAGAGCGGGTAAATTCTTCTTCCCCCCCCCTAAAAGTACTAAAAGTTATCACCTTGGTCATGCATGTGCCACTCTAATGATTTCTACCGCAGAGCTCCTGTAGATGTTTTCAACCGATTTAACCAAACGGTTATGCAATGAATTCATCAGAGCGGGTAAATTCTTCTTCCGCCCCCTAAAAGTACTAAAAGTGATCACCTTGGTCATGCATGTGCTACTCTAATGACTTCTACTGCAGAGCTCCTGTAGACGTTTTCAACCGATTTAACCAAACGCGAGGACCGCTACTGTCACTTGTACGGAGGCGTCTTACGTTTATTCTCCCATTGTTATCAAATCGTATTTAGGGAAAATTTCTGCTTGACGGCTAGAAATATATAGAAAATCTTAGACTGTTCTCTCTTTATTTTCAGAGCTACACTTTTCCGCTACACACTTCACTAGTTTCAGAATTTCCTTCCATATTCTCATATTGTTTCTAGAATTCTCACTACTCTCCTCAGTGACACTTTGATCGTGTTATTTTTTTTCATGCTGCAAAAAGGAATAGGTTTTGTAACTGTACTGAACTACCAGCGTTCCACGATTTTACCGCTGGGTCACTGGTGAGCCCTGAAATCTCAGTGGGCTACTGAAGTCTGAACTGAACATTATTAGACACCTCTAAATCGTCATGTCCTCCATATCGCGACTACATTCTTTAGAACTCTCAAATCTGAAGTGCATATTATTGGAATAAGAAACCTCTTAAGAAAGAAAAAAAAGAATTGAAGCAAAAAAAAAATAACGGGGGGAATTCTGAAAGCTTTTAGATTTTATATTGTGCCCAAAGAGAGGTTTTTCTTTTACGGGGAATTCAAAACTCGATTTGAAAAATGATACAGATATTCAGAGTAATTCGACGCAAAATACCATTAGACATTGCAACGTTTTTGTGTTGGAACGCTACCAACATAATACCAGTAAGAAATGTAAAGAAACCTCGCGCATGAAATATCCGTGCTTCAAGATGCACGCGATGTTAACGTTGATGGAATTCTTTGAAATAGCTGAGTTTATTAATCAAAAATTAGTTAAAGGTTTGCAAAATATAAAATAGATAATAAAACAAATTCCTCATTCCAAATTCGGGCTTTCAGAGACCCATATTCGAGTGGAAGACTACGTTATTTGATGTCCCTAGATACGATTGTTTTTACACAGTGGGAGAAAAATACATACATTCACGCAGATTCTTCATTATTTAATTTATTTAAATATAATGCATGGCTCTAATATTTCGTGGCAATAATTTGAAAAGTGATTCAGACTTTTATAGCGTACCAACGCAAAATGCTAAAACGAAATTAATAGCCTTTCTGGGAAAATTGCCCCTTTGGGCTAAATATTCGATATTATGCTGACCAAACGTGGTCCAATTCCGAATACTCAACAACAGACACATCTTATTTCGTATCAAGGAATTTTCGACTATTGGCATCGAAGAACATGAATCCTGTAACGGAAAAGGAGAAATAAACAAATTTTCATTGCTAATCATAATTGCTCACTTAACCGCGTTTTTAATTTTGGTTATGAAAAATTATCCACAGCGCTTCTTCTTTATTGAATCAGATTTCCATCTTCTTGAAACCTTCCGCATTTATAAAAATTTAGCTTCATTAGTGAATGATATTAATTATATTCCAATTTTTCAACATTCGTAAAATTCTAAAATCTCATTCTTTTTCACGTTTCATGACTGTTTCATATACAGCCAGAGCTACTTTTGTTTTCCTCTTATTTCCACTCACCGATTTCTTTATGTATTTCGTTGGCTGCTGCTCCCGTTTTAGCAAAAATATTTTGTTCCTGAAGTAGAAGGTTATTTTGAATAGAAATAAACAGAGATTTATTCAAAATGTACGACATTTTAAGATTTCTTTCTTGCATAATATTAAATTTCATATCAGTTTATTGAATAGTAATAAATACTGAAATCCACTGTATTTTGCATAAAATCAATATTAGGAAGACAGTAAAAATTGAAATAATTCCTGTCCGAAGTATGTAATAATACGTGGCATTAGAAACATCCTTTATTAAGGAAAAAAATATTCCAATTCCACATGAAACTATTATTTGTTAACACTGTAAATGAAGTGCACTTAAATACTTTTACAATTGGAAACATTTTTTCAAAAGTAAAATAAAATTTTATTTGTTAAAAACCGTGTTTATTGTTCTTTAGCCATTCAGTTTCTTACTCAATAACAGTTTGATTAAAATGAGAAAGATAAGTTATGGATCTTATGCTTTGGCAACACACTGAAACCGGCTTCGTTTGAGAGGCCATAGAAGATAAATTAAAGATCATTTGTTTTAAACAGTGACAAGACTTCGTTTTCTTATCTCAGTTTTTTATTTATTAAAAACTGATTCAGTTTGAAAAATTCATTAAGTAGTTTATAAATTAGCCGAATGTCAAAACTGAAAATTTTCTATGTGTGACATCGTGTTAAGAAACTACTGGAACCATTAAATGAATCGGCACAATGTAAAAATCAGGAAACATCACATGACTTCATCGTGCAGCCTATTAAATTATGCCTATTTTTGCTGCATTTCATTTAAACTTATTTCCTCGGAATATTCTAACTTAATTAACCGATCCTTTGAGGCAAATTGAAAATGACATGAAAAACTGAAAATTTTGAAAATAAATGTATCGGTCAATTTTTGTTGTACGGGAATTGTATAGAAATGGGACACCACATTAAAAGTCAGGTTTCTTTACATGTAGAAATTTTTTTTAATTGGCATTGCGAAAACATGAATGTGAGGCGAAGTAAGCCTTAAGCTAAGGTGGTTAGGGGTGGATATATATATATATACGTTTAACATTGGCGTTTGCAATAAAAAAGGGAGATCCGCAGCTAAATATTATAACAGTCCCATATACAAAATTTCAACGTTCTACTGTAATCGTTACCAAACAATTCTTTTTGAATCCCCTTTAAATCAATTTTACAATCTGTTTTAGAAAAAAAGAGGCCTTTAATAGTCCGAAACAGAAGTTTTTAGAAAAAAAAGTGTTCTTTATTAGTAATCTCAATTTTTGTAGGACGTCTGTCTAAAACAAAATCATCCATATGGATTTGGGAACGATCAAAATGGATATTTCCATTGAAATATGATAACCGAAATTGTTCGCAATTACAAGACCTCCTTTACTTTACCAGGTATTTCTCCTGCCTTCTTCGTATGCTTCGTGGTGTAGAGGGCAGCACGCTCGGCGCGTATTCGAGAGGTCCGTGGTTCGAGTCCCGGAGATGGCATTGCTCATTTTTTACCTCTTCTGCAGCAAGAAATCTTAATGTCTCTACAGTGGTGCTCGAACATAAAGGTGGTGGATGATGATTCTCCACCATCAGGATTTGACGACTGGGTCCCCTAATCAGCAGTCGCTTTTAAAAAGGGAAGTATATGAGGTAGTTCTGCCGCCTTATTAGCGTGCCTTTGTGGTGTAGTGGTCAGCAACCTCGGCACGTATTCGAGAGGTCCATGGTTCGAGTCGCGGCGAAGGCATTGCTCATTTTTCATCTCTCCTGCTTTTAAAAATACGTAATGTATGTACAACTTCGTACAGGGAAATTAAAGTTAAACAAAAAGTTACTACTACAACATTTTTTTTCTCTAGTTTGAATTCAATGAGATAGTTTCAAATCTCTTGTAAATATTATACTTTGATCTCAATGATGACTTAGTGTCTTCTTTTGTAATAATGTTTTGTGGTTCCCATTCTCTTTTATTTTTGTGCTTATTAATCCTTATTCTTTTAACCTTTTTTTAAATTTTAAGTACTGATTATACTTTTATTTAATTTTTTTAAAGTATTGATTTTATTTATGCAACGATGGGAAAAAAATACTTTCTCGGTAGCTTAAATCGCTAATACTAGGAAATTACTAATAGTACTTTTCTGTTTTTTACCATATGAGTTATTTCGTTTCTTGATTATTTTTTAAACTGTTGGCGAATTACCTGGAGATGTCATCTGTGGCATTATCGCAGTTCATTGGGAGTTGACGGTAAATGAAAAGTCTTATTTTTTATGCCTTTGCAACACTTACCAAGGGCCGCTTTTAGATTTTTTAGATTCGCTCCGTTTTTTCGTCCGTCAGTTTTTCCACGACAAGGTTTTACAAGTTGAGTGAAAACAATACGCTTTCTTTGAGGAGCAAAAAAAAACTTAAATTTCTTGATTTGGCTTAAAAAACGCCAATATGGCAACCCTGACAGTGAGAGCATGAGCACGATGATTCATGATGATGACACCGTGAGATGTGATTACCCCTGCCTCACCCCACACCCTTGAACATTCGTCGTTATACATATCTCCGAAAGGGAGTGAAGATGGAAGCGCGTTTTCGCTCTGATCTTCTGACGATTTGTTCTTTTTCGCCAAGCGAAAGCTAGAGAAATGAATATTTTACCCCGCCTTTTTATTCGAACGCAGTTTTTTTTAAGTGCGTGAAACTGAGAGCAAAACCCGCTCAATTACGTACGGATGAATTCCAAGCATACAGCATTAGTTTTTATGTTGCAGGTCGTTACGGGTGTTTGTTGGATTTGAGTGTTTTTATTTTTATTTCCCTACCTGCCATTTCGAGAGCCTTCTTCCATGTCGATGAGTGTCACTGTACATTTTACCCTGGGATTAAAAAAAAGAATAAAGTAGGAATGCATGCAGTATTTATATCATGCTGCAGACAGGCACGTAAAATATGACGTAGTATTAACATTTTACATGGTAGAAATAGTTAGCGGAGACTATCACTTCGGATTACTAGGTTAGTGTTACGTGCGTACGGGTTCTTAATGGACTGAATGCGCACAGAACCTACGAAAGCTCCATAAAATCTAAAATCTTTCCAAAAACACTTCACAGTTTTGGAATTTTCACATAACTGTACTTGTACAGCTCTTTTAAGCACGATAGAACACAGTTAACACTTTAAACTGCTAAGGCAGTTGAAGACAAGGTATTGATAAGAAGTTATAAGTTCACCCCAATTCTCTGAACTGAACTCTGAAATCAGCTGAAAATTGCTGCGCTCTCTGCTCTTATATAGTTTTCTCCCGTCCACCCAGAAATTTCCATTACCTTTGATTTTTTTCAATTTCTGGAAGGCATGCGCAGTTATATTTACATAGGTCCGGATACAGTTACGTACGGATCGGACTAGTCACACAGGGATCGAAGTAGAATATTGCGAAATGATTGCCAAGCTTGGCGACTGTAGTTGATTTTTCGCCAAATTTGGTGACAAAAAATAGTCGCCAAAATAATCCCCAGCTTTAACCTACTTGCCAGTTTACCGAGATAGCCATTTCCTCAATGTCAAACGCATTACCGTTATATCTTTATTTTTCCGGCAATGATTCTCACTCTGAGGCCTTTCGTGTTACGTTATATCAGAAATACTACATTTAACGTATAATTTCTCTCAAATTGTTTAACGTATCTGAAATTCGTAACAATAGATTATATGAAAAATATTTATAAGTACACTTTATTATTGATATTTTTTAATTATTAAGGAGCGTATTGTTTTCAAATATTGGATCATCGCATGATTAATTTTTTTTGGATTAAATTTAGAGGTGGAGGGGACGAGCAAGCTACCTGCATCACTTTGGTATAACATGGGGTACAGAATTTCTTGTTTTCTATTCTTAGTACGAGTTCTGAAGACTGCAATTCGATTTTAGCAGTTATTTTTTTTAATTTAAATGGAAATGACCAAGGAGCATATTCGGCATATTTTGCATTATAAGTTCAGTTAAATAATTATTAATATGAATATTAATGCTGTATATGGTGATCGAACAATAAGCATAAGCTACATAGTGTCAACGGTGGATCCAGAGATACAGAGACGGAAACTGTAGCCTAGACACGAACTTCTTTAAGGAAGGTCTGTAGCGGTAGAAGAAGACATTCTGCATTCTCTGATGGAATAAAATTCCATCGTAACTATTAATATCTAGCAGAGGCTATTGAAAGAGTTAAAGTAACAAGAATCAGAGTAATATTCGTAAATTTCCTGAACTGATTTCGAAAATTGGAGACAGAACACCCTTTTAGAGCTGCAGAAGTGCAAATGACGAAAGAGAAGCCAGTGATAAAATAAGACAAGACAATAAGAAAGAAGGAAGGAAATCAAGCTACTGGCGTCCTCTATTGATGAAAAATATAAACAACAATGAAATAATTTTCTTAAAAGCTGAGGGTAAATTCGGATAGGAATTTAGATCATTAACAAGAGCTGAAAGACTTTTGTGAGTGTGAAACTTCTCTACAAAATCTAATTCACCAACGGCGAAATTTCTGGAAATGACTCCAAAGTTTGTAAGTGCAAAGGCACCAACTGTAAACATTTATTTATTTGTTTATTACATTCAAAATTAATAAAAATGGAAGTGTAATAGGGTTATAACCATTTACTTATAGGAAACACTGGATACCATATTATATTTCAACCTGTACCTGCAGCTCTTAATTTAACCAATGTTAATTCAATTGCATGGGCTAGGAATCCCGTATATACCTCGGGAGTTTATATCTCGAATGGGGTTCTTAAGTATGCCCTTCTTATCTTATCTTTATCAGATGTCCTTCTTATCTTATCACTGGTTTCTCTTTTGTTATTTGCACTTCTGCAGATGAAGAAGCAGGTTCTATATTCAACCTTCAGAACTAGGCTTGCAAATTTAGGAATACTATGCTGATTCTTGTCCCTTAATTCCTCTAATTATCGTTATTCGGCATGTATTTTTTTATGATAACTCTTTTAAGATGTTAACAGTTGGAGCGGCTACTTTTCACTGACTAGACCGCTGGAGTGGGAATTCTAGCTATGTTACTTTTAAGTATTTTGTGATTTTGCTCTTGAATTTTATGTGGCGTAAGTGCGAAGAACGCGGTTCTTTTTAATAAAACTAAGAAGAAAACAAAGAATCCTATCAGGAATGAGTACAAGAGGAAATTAATAACCTGCAATGCTCAGCGAGGGAATAAAAACCTTAACAAATCCTGTAATGCGACTTTAAAATCTGAAACCCCCCAGATTTTAAAAAAAATAGCACTAGATTTATTTCTTTTCTATTTTTATCATTCTAAATGATGTTAATGAAATCTTTCCAAAACATTTGGGACTTTATATATCTAGAACTATGTGTCTAAGATCCACATACCTATCTATGTCTTTGGATGAAATATACGGTCTTTAATTTGTCTTTCATGAGGCATCAAGTGTAATCAGTTCTTAGAATGCTCCCATTCGGCAACACGTAATATGTTTAATTTATCTTTCAAATTCAATCGATCTGTAATTAATGAACGAATTGAACAAACCGAAAGTAATACTTGAAAACCGTAATAACTTAAATGTTTATTTTTTTAATAATATATCAAGTTAACATAACTTAAAGTAAATTTAGTTTATAAGATATGCGAGTGATAACTTTTACGAAATTTTGGATTCTTACCGTAATTCACAAAATATGTTTATCTTGTATGTTACTAACTTGATACATTTAGTTGTTTTTTCTGATATATTTAATTGATTCAAATTTAGTAAAACTTAAAAGACGCAGAAACGCAGAAAATATGCTCAATTGGTAATTTTTGTAAATATTTCTAGCGCTATTGTCATTACAATCAGCTTCCCATTTAATGGGATAATTACCGGAGACGAAGTGCACGGTTATGTTAATGTGAGAATAGTTAAGAAAAAGGGCATAAATCAGATTAGAACTAAGCGTAAAACACTGTTAACAATTTAGCTGTATTTTCAAACAGTTTAATCTGAAGAATAATTCATTAAGTTAGATAAATTAAATCATTATTTATAATGATAATATAATAATAAAAAACTGAGAGCTTTCAGATTTTATATTGCCAACAAGCAGCGTTTTTTTCATTTGCACACACATACACGTTTTGCGAGCCTTTTCAAGAGCAATCGGACTAACGCCACTTTAAACTAAAAGTATTTTGAAACAGCATATCTTCAAAATTTCCGACAGTAAGTTCCGCGCGCTAGAGATAAATATACTTTTGTGTACAGAGTTGCCCCTCCTCGCTATGAAATCGTTTTTTTTAATTAAAAATTTGTTAACGTCTTAAAAATATGAAAGAGATAATAAAACAAATTCAAAATTGGGGCTTCCAGGTGCCTAAATTCGGGTGGAGAACTATGCTATTCATAATTTGATGGCTCTATGCATCGTTGGTTTTTCACATTGTGAAAAACATGCATACGTTCGTGCAGATTCTTCACTATTCAGTTTCTTTAAATATAATACAGGGCAATAATGTTTGGAGGCAACAATTTGAAAAGCGATTCAACTCTTTTAATAATTCCACGCGAAATGCGTTTCGAGACTAAAAGCCCATCTGTGCTAACGTCCTTTTGGGTTAACAATGTTTTTGTTTTTTACTAGCCTTCTGTAGGAGTCCATGAGAAAGCGAGGAGTAATGACTTTACATTTAATTTATTTTGACAATTGAGCACTTTACGTTTAACTGATGATTTAATATTGTTTATATATGCCGGATTATTTACGAATAAAACGTACTTTGTAGATAAAGCGACTTCTGGGTACTAAGGCATCATACGCTATAATTGCTATTATTCACTTTATAAAGTCATTAGGATTTTTCGATCTCAGGAACTGAAGAAATCCGCAATGCCTTCGCCGAGACTCGAACTCTGGATCTCTGGAATATACGCCGAGTGTGCTACCGTTACATCGCGAAAGCATGAAGAAAGAGAGAGAAAATGCCTGACATACTCCCTCTTTAGAAGGCGATTAGGGATTAGGAGATCCAATCGCCAAATCCTGGTGATGAAGAACCATCATCCACCACCCTTTTTTTCTAGTTCGGACGCCACTATAGAGTTATTTTGTAGCAGGAGATATGAGAAACTGTACATCTGACGAAGAATGAAGATTGTATAAAACATTTTTTTTTACATTTAATTACATTTAAAATCTAATCTTATTGTACGAGTTGAGCCCTGGTAAGCTTAGTGTAAATGAGATAGCGATTCATGTTTATTCAGATTGAGAGTAAAAGAAGTGCTATTTAAGCAAAGATTTCGCAAGGGAATTTTAGAGCGTGTCCTGCCTACTTCAGGCAACGTTGTACTAACTTATTAGCGATTTAATTCTGTGACATTGAGTGCTTCTAGCCATTAGGCCTGTCTCACCGGTTTTCTACAAACTAGAGCCTTTCCTGCGCTTTGAGCCCTATGAGCCATTAGTCTAATCTATTACCTTTGAATTTAGTTCGACATTACGTATTTTAAGGCAGAAGTGTTGGCTTGTGTAAACCCAAATTGGGTGATTCATCCTTCTTTGTGTTCAAACAAAAAGGCTATTTGTACCCCCCTTTTTTTTTAACTTTTGTTTTGTTTCAAGGGACTGGAAGAAAATTTGGCAATAATTTTTTTTAATCTGTAGTTTATGCTGCCTAAGAATGCATGGCTTTACAACTTCCTTAATATAACTTACACAGGCTACTTTGTGTCGTACTGAGAGTTTGTGATATTACAATAATTTTACATTTTTGCTTCAATAAACAGTCTTACTTTTTCCTCTTAATGAAACTCGATTAATTTGCAACCGAATTAACCGTCACCAGTTAATTGGAAGTTGCTTCCAATGAAATATTTCGAACAGGTATTACGTGCTAAACTAGATGGAAATGGAATAAATAATCACAGACATAATAATAAAATTCTAAAAGGGATTTATTTCAGTGAACAAAAACATCTAGTGCTTCTGCATAAACCATGCCTAACGTTTACTTCTAAGTTAAAAGTACCACCTGTTGAGTAATCATTTTAAGAAGTTTCAAAGGATTCAAAGATAATCTCATTTCCTTCTGTCCCGGCGGCTTATCTTCAAGAAGCCTAACCGTTCATGCGAAGCAGCAAGCTTATCTTAACGAGGAGACGTAAATGTAATCATACGTCGAAACAGAAGCGGTGGAATCGCTAATTCCCACCAGGACTTCATTTTAATCCCAAGCAGTCAAATTGAATTGGGAATAAATTAAAATGTATTTCGGATCAATTTCTCCCATTTGTTTCTTTGAAGCTGTCGGAAATATGTTTAGTCGTGTAGAATTTGTTTGTCGTCGAGGACTTTTGAAAGCTGAATCTTGCGTTTCCACGCTCTCGCGAGATGCTTTCACTTCTCCTCATCGCGTACAAATCCGGTTTAAGTAGGTATTCGAGATTTGTGGCTTTGAGGATTAATCTAAAGTATTAACATCTCCATCTTCAACAAGGACCTGTGCGTCAAGAGTTTGTTTACTTACAGGGAAATGGGGAAATTCCATCTTATGAAAGTCTTTATAGTATTAGACTCGTTGCAAATTTTACACAGCACACTTGTGAAAACACTCATTAAGAGAGTGATAATATAATTTATTTATTAAAATGCATGAATTTTGCAACGGGTGCTTGTCAAAACACTAATTATTTCTAGGAAAATAACATTTTTCTGTGATTGTAAAGTACTCAGTAATGTTGTAAGCATAATGTACATTAATTTTACAATTAATTTCTCTCAAGGTACTCACTAATACAGTGAAAATAAAATTTATGAATTATGATGCATGTATTTTGGAAAGAACTTATTAATTCTATGAAGTTCAAATTTATTAATTACAATGAATGCATGTGAAAAGACTCTTTAACATTATGAAATTGAAATTGACATGAATTTTATTGATATATATGATATTGCAACTAATCAGTGTAACAAAAAACTTGTAAAGTCTCACCTTCTTTTGTAGCAAATAATGGTGAAACCTAGGAAGATTTCAGAGGAATAATCCTCTTGTCTTAAACTGCAGACAGACAAAGTAAGAAGAAAATAGCCCTTTTATTCGAACACAAAATTAACCATTACCCAACTTGTGTTTATACAAGTTACATATTTGTTACATATTACACACAAGTTACGTATTACACACAAGTTACTTGTGTTACATATTTTTATGAAATTTCACTTCCTGTTTCATTCTGTAGGCCTTATTAGTTTTATGGCCAAGAAACTCAATAACAGATTTTAAAGAAAAACGCATTCCTTCCAAAACTGTAAAGAAATTCCCAGAATAACACTAACTTCCGAAACTCTTGTTTAAATAGCGCTTCTTTCTATCTCAATCTGAATAAACGCTCCCTGTCACATTTATATTTTGGCATGAAAAGCGTGGGTGGTGAAAAGAGGTTTGCAACTTAAAACTAACTGTTGGTTAAAAATAAATAAATAAACCTCACAAACTTACTAATTCTGTTAACATAAAATCTATTAATTATAGTACATGCTTCTGAAAAAGCTGGCTAATTCTGTTAACATGAAATTTATAAACTGCTATGCATGCTTACGAAAATACTCATTAATTATGTGAAAAGGAAATTTATTACTTACACAGCATGTTTGTCAAGGAAGTCATCGATTCTGAGAAAATGCAGTTTATGCATACTTCTAAGCATTTATGCACTCATTAATTCTACGAAAAGAAAGTCTAGCATCAGTAGTATATAAATGGGGATTCACCTGCACGGGGTGCGGGGTGCCGGCGTGCTAGAAGTGCCTGATGCAGGTGCACCGTGCAACGTCACCAATGACGTCACACAGAGGGCAGGGTCACGAGTAGAGTTGAGTTGTTGGTAGACTACTGATTGAGTTGTAGACTTCCTGCTGCTAAAAGTTAGTTTTTTCAAAATTGGCAACGGGGATTGTTTTTAGCTGCTCATGCTGCCCTCTCTTGACGAAAAAAGAAAATAATCTAGTTTTAAAATGCTCATGCTGCCCTCTCTTGACGAAAAAGGGAAATAAGCTGTTTTAGAAATTATATTTTTTTAAAGAAAATGTTCTATTATTCAAAATATAGGATTGAACCCTGAAACAAAATATCTCACCAGCTCAGTAGTTTGAGGGATTTAACCACTGAGCTGATGTGATACATTCAGATTTAGGTAAAAAAGTCTATATAAGAAAATGGAATTAGAATCGACTCATCAATTGCAAGTATGCCAGCGCCAGGAGAAGCCACCGTTGCGGTGTGTTTATACACTGTTTTATGTGTTATTTTATCATCCATCTATATTTTTACAGAATTTCATAAAATTCCTATTGATTTTACGCTACGCCTTAACGATAGTGGGAACTTATCATTATCCATATGAAGAATAATTCAATAGGTTATGAAAATGAATTTATCGTATCAGGATCCAGCTCATGTTGCAAGTTTTGGCGGTGTTGAAGCTTTACATCGTGCTGCAGAAGGTAAAGTTTCCAGGAAAGAGATTCAAGCATGGTTGGAGGGAATAGATGCATACACTCTTCACAAGCCAATTCGCCGAAAATTTCCAACGAATAGAGTAATGGTGTATTCTATAGATCAACAGTGGCAAGCTGATTTAGTAGATGTTTCACATTTACGTGATCATAATGATGGTTATCGATATATATTAACCTGTATTGACATATTATCCAAATATGGATATAAATATTATCCAAAATATTTAATATTTTTATACCATTTTACGCTCAAAAACACACTGCAGAAATAAGCAGTAGAGCTTTTCGTATTGAAACTCTTTACAGATTTAATTTTAACTTTCTACTAGTTTTAATTTTACTACTCATATGTAAAGATTTAGTTTTAGGTGTTGGCAATAGCAAATATTTTGTACATTTATTTAAGTAAGTGAAACATTTTTACGATTTCTTAAGTTTTTAAATTCTTTTAAATATTAAAAAAATTAGTAATGAACTTCAATCACTGATGTTAAACGGAAATCTAAAGTTAGATTATTTTAATTTATCTATTTGAACAAAGTACATCCAGCGAAGGCTGTAGAACATTTTTGCTTCTTGAAGAAGACATATACGCTTCATATTTTCTCTTCAAACGCATCAGCTTTTTCTCGAAATAGATGCTTAAGAGAGCTTACAGAAATTATTAAGGTTTTCCGTAGCAGATAACTACCCTTTCTCTTAGATTCATATCACGGAGCTTCCACTTACTAATTGGTTGTGCTAATCACTTAACGCCACAACAGCACGTATTAATGAAAAAGATATTCCTTACATTTAATTCTATTAAGGACAACTGGGAAAGGGCACGAGACTCATCCGATTAAATCCAAGCGGTGACGAATTACTCTGTACTAGATCTTAGTTGGAAAGCTAGTTGGAGATCTTAACTGGAGAACTTGTGGGCTTGTTCTGATTACAGAAATTTGAGATTAGTAACAACAACAACAAATATAAAAATATTTAGCATCAGAGGAAAAAAATATTTAAAAAATGTAATAAAAAGAGCATAACATAAACATTTTAAATAAATATTTTAACTATTTCAAAATACGGTTAGTAATTTAAGGAAACTAAAGTTTGAGTTATAAAATTAGTGTTAATAGGAGTAGCTATACAATTCTACACCTAAAGTGTACGTATCATATTTTTAAACTGAAATTTCTATTGTATTCTTTTTTTCATTTATACGTCTTTTTCGAAGGACTTGGTACTAAATATAGAACTTTCCAACATAATTTTTAGCAGATAGTAAACGTGAAAAAATAAACCATACTTTAATTTTCTGTAACCTCGAGCAGGGCGAACTATGCATTGCCTTTTTGAAATAAATTCAGAAAGCCATTTCAAAGATTTATTTCCAAGAAATGTGAACCAACGAAGTACCTTTGAGCACGTTCTTTAAGGCGTAATTTTTTTTAACTTCACGCACTCGCGGCGGGGTTATATTAACGAAGCTTTTGCATGTATATCCTCAAATAAATAACACTCGCAGCTGCGTTAAAATTATCCTCAAACTGCAACGGTAAGTGGGTAAAATAGATTTATTTCTACCGCAAAATATATTGCACTGAAGGAGAAAACGATTATAAAGAAATAATAGCGACATTAAGTAAGAGGTTCGGTAAATTTGTTTTCACAAGTTATATTTCCTGGGATGAATAGTTCTTTTTTTTTTTTTGGAACTTCCAGCAGTCAGCTTCTTGTGGCGAGAGCGGTTTTTCCCCCTCATTTAGTGTTGCCATAAGAGAGAAGGTAATAAATCACCCGGCCATTTAAAAAACGTCAAATGTGAATTACCTTCTCCATTAAGTGAGACAAACGAGAAAAAGAAAGAGAGCAAATTGAGAGCATTTTTAAGTGGGGAATTGTCTCCTCATCGTTGTTTTATGGTCAGTGTTTCCCAAAAGGTAGAAGTTTTCAAAGAAAGAGTA
>KK114132.1:59791-75209 GCA_000611955.2 Stegodyphus mimosarum | reverse complement strand
CAAAGAGGTTTAACCTTTCTTCTAGACTCTCACGTAACTAACAACTGTAACAGGAATATCCTCAATCTTTTGAGAAATATAACCCTATGCTGTTTGAAATCAAAGACATGAAATGCATTGTTTAATGTATGGTTAGTTAAAATAATGCAAAAAATATGAATAATAATAATGATTAATAATAAAAATAAACGTGCAAAACATATACAAACAAAACAGCAACAACAAAAAAAATTTGGCATTAGAAGCATCTTTTATTTATTAGAATAACACTGGGAAACATTACAATAAAATTTACTTTAATTTATTTCAAATTTTCTACCTAATAATTTCACAAAGCACATTTAATTTACGAACATTAGATGCATAAAAAAATAAGTTTTAAAAAAAAGAAAATGTGTATAATTTAATGGCGCGTACAAGCAAGTGATGTTTACAAACTCCCTAATTTCATTTTATTACATGCATTTCTTAAATAAACAATAGATATTTTTTTAAATCTTAAGAAATTTCGAAAAAGAAGCTTCGAGTAATAAGTATGTATTAACGAAAAACTATCTCGATTAATAAATATCAAGTAATCATTAAAGAATCTGGATTTTTTAAAATGTGAAATGTTCAGGAAACGCAGTTATTCTTCAGACTGTATTTAAATACCTCTAACTGGATAAATTTATTTACCAGTTTAATAAAACCAAATGATTCTGTAGTAGGTATTCAATATAGTATGGCGTTGGTAGTATCATTGATTGCTTACAACAACATTGCAGGTGTTCATAAAAATGTCATTGGAATTATTATAAAATAAACGTATTTCAATTTAAATAACTGATTTAGAACAAAGCACATCTATTATTAATATAGAAGTAAATGAAAGGACCAAAATTTAGATAGATTACGAAATAAGATTTATCTAAGGGTACCGCTGACCTTCAAGGCCGTTGGTCAGCTATGACCTATGGGAGCCGATCACCGGTGTGAGATTCTAAGTAAATTTAACAGATAAATAAATTTAAACCGATGGGCAAAAATGATCGGTGACCTTATTTATTACCGGTGACCGGTGATTTTAAGACGGAAATCACGATGTGGGAAAGTATAATGATTCGTGCAACAGTTGTAGGCTAAACGCAGATACCTTAAAACGAAGGGATGCTGAATGCATGGTAGCGTAACATAACGTTGTCTAGGTTTAGCTTACCTTATACTCCTCCCCTCGGAGGGTCGATGCAAGGAACTCTGCGAAGCTACTGGCTTCATCTGTATCTAGGCAGTTTTGACCATGGGGGTATGCAAATAACGAACCTAGTGGTTCTAAAGGCCTCGGAAAAATCGCTTATCGGTCTACCCGTGGGTCTGGTACGCTCTACAGCTTAAGGTTCTAGTAGCCCGGGTGGCGTCTCGGGTAGTTGCCTGGAAGTGGCGTCCAGGGTTTTCTGGGTAATGTCCCTGGGCGACGGGCAGCCAGTGTGACTGGCAGGTGACAAATTTGCCGCCCAGTGTCGCCAAATGGCGATTGCGCCAATCCTCTCCAAGGTGCGAGGACAGGGGTTCTGGTCCTGCGGTTAGATTGGAAGCATAATGTCGGCTTAAATACTGACGGAACGTGTATGGCCAAATAAATTCTTCGTACCTTAAAAATTATTATTTCGTTGGAGCGAACTGTTTTCGTTAAAAATTAAGTAAATACTGAATTTCGGTTAACACCCGAAACTGCCAGACTGGTAGATTTTACAAGTCAATCGATGTCCGCCGCTTCTTGAGAGTCTGAAATTAAAAATAATTTTTTTAAATTAACAGCACGAGTATATAATTATCTATAAAACTTCATTACCAGTGCCTCATCTTTTTAACAGATAAATAGATAACTTGTAGAGTTATTAGGGTTTTCGATACGGAAGACGTGAAAAATAAGCCATGCCCGCGTCGGTCCTCGAACAAGTATCTCTCGAATGCGCCGAGTGTGCTACTGTTATACCATGAAGCCATGCAGAAAGGGGGAGAACATACCTTATATACCCCTCCTTTTAAAGAGCGACTGAGGATTAGCGAATCCAGTTGCCAAATTCTGGTGATGAGGAATCATCATCCACCACCTTTCAGTTCGGGCGCTACTTTAGAGCCATTAGGAATTTTTTGAAGAGGAAGGCGTGAAAAATGAGCAATGCCTTCACCTGGACTCGAACCTCGACCTCTCGAATATGCGCCGAGCGTGCTACCCGTTACGCCACGACGACATGCAGAATGGAGGAAGAAAGTATTAACATGGCAGCTATCTATCCGCTGCTTCAATAATTGTTGAATCTCTGAGTAAAAAAATGTAATCAGAATTCAGAGCTGAGTAAACATAAGCACAAGAATCGCCGATCAGGGCTCTCTGAATACTAACTATTCTTTAAATACTTACTCTTAATTTGTATTCTGGTGAAGACCGCTCGAAAAACAGAAAGAACCGATAAGAATCTGGAAGAACTCCGTTAACGACGCCTCTAAGGTCAAAATTAAGTCGCAAACCATTAAAAAATAAAATTGTTTTGTAACCATGGCATCGACATTGAATTCATTGATCTTTGAACTTAGGATGCAAATTTGTAGCACAGCTGTTATAGTGTAGCAGCGGAGTCAATAGACGCAGTCACACTGCTTTATTGAATTCCACACGTATTTTACATTCTAATGCTTCCATACAAAATTATACAGCAGCAGGCCGTAACAAGCGAAAAATAGATGCCAAGAAAACATCCCTTCTATCGAAAACTTCAGCTCTGGAGGCAGTGAGGCGTCAAAAAAACTCGAAGAAGCCAATATCTGAAAGCGAAGAACAAGACTTAAGTCCCTCTGGTGCTACGTTGACTGGAATGAGGATAGAGACCAGAGCCTGAAAAAACTCGAACTATTTTATGCACTTCCGAGGATTCTAAATGGAACGGGGGGGTAGCGGCTTAAGGAATCAATGGTGGCGCCAAGAGTGACGGAGAAGGGGGAGTGGATATTTTTCTCTCCTCGAATAAACAGAAGTGTGTCCTCACAAACCCTTTCTATTTAATTCTTGTGTAAAAGTGTTTACAGTACCTTAATACAAGTAAAATAAAAGACGTTTTTCTTCAGATGATACGTTTGCTTTGTTTTACTTTTTTTAAAGTTATTTGTTTATTTTGTGTCGAAGAGTCAAAATTGAATCGGAGATCGTGATTGGTAGGAAGTCAGAAAATAATAGATATTTTTTGCTTTCCCTTTCCTTTTTTTGCTTGCTGCTTTTTTAAAGTTATCTTATTTAACAGGAAAAAAAAATTTCAACGTGGAATTACGTTACTCCATAATGATGGTCTGATGGGAAAGCAAAAATTAAAATACTGTTTGAGGCGTGAGCGAATGCAAAGAGCGCATTAGCAAATGCAATTTTTTTTTAAAAATTGGACAAAGGGTCTGCGCATAA
The DNA here is from genome assembly GCA_000611955.2 of Stegodyphus mimosarum. NCBI lineage: Eukaryota > Metazoa > Arthropoda > Arachnida > Araneae > Eresidae > Stegodyphus > Stegodyphus mimosarum. Next base: position 71,776 of record KK114132.1, on the reverse strand, counting down.
TAACGCGTTACAAATAGGGAAATTTAGGTGAAGTCAAAACTTTGTGCGCATGCGCCACCGCTTATGAGTGGTAAAGCCGTATGGTAGACAGTTGGGCGTAGACAATCAATGTGTTCAGGTGTTGTTTGCTATGTTTTATTTTATTACGCCAAGCGACTAGTTTGCGATTTATAGAAATTTGACCTAACAGATTCTGTACCAATAGGATTTACTGTTCATAACTGTAAAAGAATACAGGATTCAGAAGCAGGCGATATTTGTATGGTTAATGGAATTGTTAAGGACAGTTAAAATTTATTCTAACATACGTATATATGCATTCAACTATTAATTCAGAAGATTTGAAGATGTTCTTGTTAAGTGCATCGATGAATTGTTTTCTGAGATAACTTTATTAATCTATGAAGAGTATACTGTAAATATCGATGTTCCTATGATTAAGATGGGGAACATATCAAACACCAGGCGGCTCTGTAAACTAAAAAAGAAAGCCTACCATGAATTTTATTTCTTTTAAATATTACAAATAATCGAAAACTGCCTTAAAAGTTTGAAATTGTTTTATGGGGTACGGCAGGTTTGATGAAATATCAGGGCGAAGTCATACTACAGTCGACACTCGTTATAATAACTGCCTGCGGAAAAAGGACGTTATAACATATGTATGCTGTCGCGAAAATAAATTCAACATGCTCTCTTCAGATGGAAAACTTCTGCACCGGCTCTTGTAGAGGGCCATTTTAAAGTGTGCTTGTTATATCTAACGCTGACTGAATAACAGAATAGTTGCTTTTTATTTATTATCCTCTGTATCAACACATAATTACAGAAGCACCATTTATTAGTCAATGTGCGATAATGACCTTCTGTTAAATGACTGTCCAACACGTTCTTCCAAGCGCCTCTTGATTGGATTAAATTGGATAATTTGGATTACGGGTAAACGTGGGAGGGTTACCTGCTTAAAAAGAAGATTGCGTTCAGGTAGGAATTATTTTACGGGTCTTTCATTCACGTTATGTATTAGGAAACCACGAAGTCTTTCATGCAACCGGTTCGCTTGCAGTGGTGGTTCCAAGGGCCTAATAATCTCTACGACTACAAAAAATCTATACCGAGAAACCTAATATTCTTTACTATTCTAAAATCCCCAATATCTTTTGGAAAAAATCCGCTAAAGATGTTGTCCACATCAGAGACAAACATTACACAGCTTTCCCCAGAAAACCTTGCAATATAATCGAAATTCCAGAAAATCGTGTCATATAATCAAACCATATATTGTTACGTTTTTTTCATCTTCTTACGTACGTACGTTAAAGCATTCGTGTATTTGGAGTGAATAACGACGACACTTGATGAAGAACGGAAACACACTTTATTAGCCAGTATTCTCAGGACAGCTCTAAAATTACGCTTACAGTCGTCGAAGAGCTACCATAAACACGCTGAGACAATCATCAACACAGCTTTCAGACTATCAGGTTATAACGGTGGATACAGCTTCACGGCGAAGCATCGGAGTACAGCTCCCGACTCTGCTCGGTCGTTCTTGGAACTCCCCGTACTCTCGAGACTCTCCCACACTACAACTGGCGATGCACTTGACGATACACTAGAGTACAGCTCCCGACTGGGTTCGGTCGTTCTCGGAGCTCAACATACTCTAAGATAAAACTCGATGATGTACTGTGCCTCGCGATACACTAAGAGACTCGCTCGATGATCAACTCGGCACTGGACTACGCACTGACTGACTATCAAGTCGGTAAACTGCGCACTGACTTCCTCTCCGCGTACCAGCTGGGTTTATATAGCTTTTCGCTTGTGTTCGAGAACATTCTGGGCTAAACCAGTAAGCATTCATTCCAGAAGGTTCTCCATGCGCCTATAGCATATAGCCAATTTTGCCGCCAAATGTCGCCCAATTGGCGATTTCTCGGCAAATATAGCAACCTTGACTTCTGCCATTTCCTGGCAATCCTAAACTTGCTTTGCGGTCAAGCTATCTTACCGCGCCTGGACATTACGTAACAATTGGTGTCAGAAGTGGGATTTGCGAGTGAACGCCAGTGACAAGAGCGATGGTAGAACTATTAAGACAGCTTGTGACTGCCTTTGCTGAATTCCGAGAAGAGATGAAAGCGGAGAAAAAAGACGCATCTGATGAGATAAAAGCTGGATATAAAGAGATGACGGCTGAGATAAAAGCCGGATATGATGGGATAAGAGCTGGATATGAAGAGATGACAGCTGAGATGAAAGTCGGACCGAAAGAGATGAAAGTCGGCCGAGAAAAGGTGCGAGAGCAATACCAGCAGATGAAAGTGGAACTTGCAGAAGAAACTGGAGCCATAAAAGAAGCTGCGGAAATCACAGAAGTGACATCTGAAGAATCAGATAATGAAGAAGTGAAGGAAGTAACTGATGGAGTATCTGAGAAAGATCCAGAAATTATGGATGAAGCATCTAACGAGATTAAAGAAAAAGAACGAAAACATGGAGAAATAAAAGAGGGGAAAGAAGATTTTGATTCTCACGTCCCTGAAGTAGAGATAGAAGAAAGTGAAAATGCGACTATCAGGATCGTAGAAACTGATAATGAAATTACGAAGTCGCAGTTAGCAAGTATTGAACCATCTGAAAATTCATGTGACGCTGAGATGGAAGAAGCTGATGTACAGCTTTCGCAGAGTGCGCCAGTATTTCAAGAAAATCCACCCGCTTCACAAACTAAGTGTCTCCTAATACAAGTTGTACAAACACAAACTTGATTCTAAACCTGGATACTTATGCTTGTAAAGGATCGGATTCTATTCATGTACCTAGTGCAAACATCGAAATAGGGTTTCAGGAAGTAGAGGTAAATAAGCATGTACCTTCTGCTAAAAGTATCGAGGTGAACTGTACACATGATGCGAACAAACTTCAGAGTGCTGAACAAACTGCTTCAGATCTTGTGGATGAAAAGTCTGAAAGGACTGAATCTTCAGCCTGTGATATGAAAAATAGAAATACATCTGAGAACTGCAGTGGAAAAGTATTTGACTCGGGTATAACTCAATGAAAAGCCTGAGACTGTAATTCATTCTGAACTTTAATTTGTATAATTTAAAATTGTTATGTGTTTAATTTGTGTATATAATTTGTACATAGCGTAAATATTTGTTTCTTTAGTTATGTTATTCGTTTGTATCGAATTATGCTTCTGATCAAGGATTGTACTGCCCGAGACGTGCAGTCCTTGTGAGGGGGTAGTGTTACGAAATGTCCACGCGCGGTAAGGTAGCTTTCCCGCAAAGCAGGTTTAGGGTTGCCAGAACATTTCAAAGGAAGGCAGGTAGCCATATTTGGGGAAAAATCGTCCATTTGGCGATATGCTATAGACGCATGAAGAACCTTCTGGAACGAATTCGTACTGGTTTAGCCCAGAATGCTCTCGAACACAAGCCAAAGGCTATGTAAACCCTGCTGGTAGGCGGAGAGGGAGTCAGTGCAAGTTAGTGCGGAGTCTACCGACTTGATAGTCAGCCAGTACGTAGTCCAGTGCCGAGTTGGTCGTCGAGTGCATCGAGCGAGTCTCTTAGTGTACCGCGAGGCAGTGTATCGTCGAGTTTTATTTTAGAATTATTAGTGTATTTAGAATTATTAGTGTATTATTAGTGTATTGAGCTCCGAGAACGACCGAATTCAATCGGGAACTGTACTCAAGTGTATCGTCGAGTGCATTGCGAGTTGTCGTGTGGGAGAGTCTCGAGAGTACGTGGAGTTTCGAGAATGACCGAGCAGAATCGGGAGCAATACTCTGGTGCTTTGTCGTGAAGCTGTCTCCACCTTTATAGCCTGATAGCTTGAAGGCTGTCGCTGATTGTCTCAACGTGTTTATAGTAGTTCTTTGACGACTGTAAGCGTGATTTTGAAGCTGTCCTGAGAATACTGGCTAATAAAGTGTGTTTCCATTCTTCATCAAGTGTCGTCGTTATTCACTCCAAATCTACGAACCGTTAAACGTACGTACGTAAGAAGAAGGAAGAAAAAATGTAACAATATGTAGTTACAGCTAACCGTACATTTGTTACGAAAAGCAGAACTTTTAAAGCTTTTCTTTCAACCGAACTTAATGACAAAGCACGTAATCTTAGGAATTAGCATAGTTAGAAACGCATTGACGTTTGTGCTTAAAATCTGTGTCTAGATGTAATACAAATTGAAATTTACAAAAACTATAAAATTAGTTTTCGAAATCACTTTTTTTATTTGCAGAACTTGATATGATTAGAAGAGCATCAGGGTTTTCGGTAAACGCTAGTTGCTAAAAATAATAGCTGTGAGAGATAAAAGGGATTGATATGATAGATAAAAGCAGGCTAGCAATTCTCGATAAGGTATATGTCTAGACATATTGAAAACTAAACTTTACGAAAACTTAAAGTTAGAGTTCGAATTTTTTTTGTCTTTTCCGAAATTTCATCATTCGTCATATTAGTTCAACTGTAAGTTATTAGTGTTTTTAGAAAAATGATGTTGAAAATATGTTTACGAAATTTAGGATTTGTAGTTGCTTATTTGTAATTTGTTTTTTGTTTATTTTTAATTTGTTATGTAACTGTATTTGTTGCTTTTATCTATTTATTTACTTATTTACTGAAGTCTATTTGCATCACATTTACTTTTAAATTTGTTGCCATTCATTGCCTTTTCAAGTGCAAGTACATGTATTGTGCTGTGGATCTTTTATGCTGAGTCGATGGACGTTTTATAAGGAACTATCGTATTGCTTTCATTATATAAGTGGTTAAAATGCCCATCTAGCAAAGTGGAAGACCAATTTTTCGAACGTCTATGAAGACACGCTGGACTTTTCATGCTTCTTGCTCCGAAATGTCTAATGATTTCTAATTCTAAGAATAGTTCAGAAACCGGAAAAATGGGCAAAATTCCCTGTACTGAACAGCAATATGTAGTTTTATGAGCGTGGAAACAATATATTCTAATTCTGTCTTCTTTACAAATTAAATAAGAGGCAATGCCAAGTGAAAGAAATAGAATATTTGTCGAAGACCAAATACCACAGGAGTATATAAATCAATTTAAACCTGGTACGAGACTGTTCCTTAAAGTATGATAACGAAATAAAATTCACGGTTTTGAGGAAAGCAGTTTGCCTTATCTGCTGATTTTTCAGAATAAACCTTAGATTTTTAAGATTTCTTAAAACATTGTCTTCACTCAAATCCCGTCAAAGAGTTAGGGAACTAGCTCAACTCATGGAATGTCTTTACTAAACAACTGTGCGCCATTTGCATTATAACCCATACCAAAATACCAAGAACCTAAGTACCAGAGTGATAATGTATTTATAAAGCCAAAACTAATTTCGTTAGCTTTCAATTCCATTTTGTTGTTTTTAGTTTACAATTGTCAGATTTACTCGTGCTTGCTTTTATGATGTAAGTGACAGTGCATCCAACGGGCAATTGGAAGAGCCCTTGTTCGAATCTTGGCAAAGGTACTGACAGCTGACTTTTTGTACCCAGAAAAAATTCAAATAGGCTTTAAACCTGTTAGTTTAACAACCTAGCCGAGCTTAATGATCCGATCCACAATCGTGACTTCATAATTTGACTGCCGGTAATTACCAACAGGTAGGTCACCGATAACATACAAATAAGCTATAGGTCAACAACTGCCGCCCAGCCGGGATAGTGGTTAATGACTCTGGCTGTCGTACCGAAAGGCGCGGGTTCGAATCCCGGAAAAGGCTTAGTTGTTTATAAATGTATAGTGGCTCTGCGGCATAGGGGCATTAAAAATATGCGACGAGCCGAAAGTCCTCTACGATAAGGACGATAAGTTGTTGGAAGGGGAAGAGAAGTGGAAAACCCTTGGACCCGTGCCGCCATGGTGCTTCCCTTAAAAACTGGAGGCGGAACTGAGCAAAGTAGCACTGTCGTCTGTATGGTGCCCAAGGATCTTGCCAACAACGGGCAGAATCTTGCCTGCTTACCACGATGAGTTTTGTGAGCTTGATCTGATATCAGACCAGCGACAATAGTCACAACAACAACATAGGTCCGCAGTCACTGGTCATGGTCTGTATGGACTTCGATTTAATGTTTTCAGCACTTGAACAGTTTGTTCAACTTGAATGTTTTCAGTACTTTCAGTGCTTGAACTTATAATGTCATTCCATACTGTTGATCAAAATCTGTTAAGCCAGCCTTGATGGTCATTTTCGCTTTAATTTGGTTTTAATGAAGTATATCGGCATTTCTCGAACTTGCTTTCAAGAGGAAAACATTTTTATTAAATAGAATGTTCTGCGGACCAGCTTGCATTTTTCTCTTTCGAACACAATTTTTTTAACATATGTTAACTAACGATATATTTTTCTTTTTTTCATGCTGTTAATAAAATCTGTTTAATTTTATATTTCGATTAAATAGTTAGAAGAAAATTTATATTTGTTTTTGAAAATTGAAGGCTATTAAGGTTTGGATAACTTGACTGAACGTGATTAACTGAAATTTAAATAAATGTTGGTACTCATCTTAATCAGATGGATGAATTTGGAAATTCTGGCAAAGCTCTTTTATATTTGGATATATGCTAGCAATGAAGACCACAGTCAGAATCCATTAAATCCTTCTTTTTTTGAGAGTGGAAAGCTCGTAGATAGAGTAACCAGTAATACATTTTAAAATGTCAGTCTTGTAACAGACGATTGCCATATGTAATTTCCAAACTCTGGTATTTTCATCTATAGTAAGATATACGCAACTATTTTGAATTTTTTAAAATCTCTTTTGAAAATCCAGGAGAAACACAACGACAGGTTTCGAAAATTACTTGTGATCTTTGGACCAGAGCTTGGGAAAGACCTGTCTAATTTAAAACACATTTATCTAAATCAAAATGGTAATCTTGATAAACAGGAACGTGAAACTACTTTTGTTTTAAATAAATAAAGATGTTTCTAACGCCATACATTATGTACCTTCTCCAGAATCTTTTGATGTATTTTACCCTCTGAAGAATAGAATTGAAGCAGTCACATTTTGTAGCTCTCTTTTGTTGTTCGACTCGCCAAAAGTGAGTTTGCGCCAGAGAATCATCCTCCGGAGCTTTTAAAAATGAATGGAATTTCACTTTAAGGGAGCATTAAATTGATGTTAAGAGTAAAGGCAGTCATTCGTACGTTTTCCAAAATATCTAAAAGCGTGTCGAACGTGTTTTTATTGCAGGCCATTTCCAGCAGTTGATTTCGATTTGAAATTCTTGTTTCTATCTCGACTTTTTGATATTAATTATTATGGTAGGGTTGATCTTCAAAAACGAGATCGATTAATAAGAAATGAAGTCTTTGTCATATACCAAATAATTATAATCATAATAATAATCAGGTATTATTTAGTAAAAAGACCTGACAAATCAGCAGCAGATGCTGGGAAGTGAGCATGAGAACTTAAAATAGTATTATTAGTCTTATAACTCTTAACACATTTTCATTATTTGGCAACCTATATTTAACCTGAAGATCTGCCTTAATCTACATATGTGTGAAGGCGAGTTGCTGTCAGTATAGGATAAAGAATCTGTCTCTTGAACTCTCTAGCTTCTCTTGGTGTAATAAATACAATACTGGGAGAACATGCACTTTATGAAATACATAAGTCTGCCTGTAGGATTTAAACTGCTATAAGCAACCTCAGGGAATCAATTTCTTTGATTTTGCTTCAAAGTAATGTTTACTGTTACACTCTCTAATTTTACAACAGGAATATTAACAGCAAAAACAATTTTTTTTCGTGACGCGTACATTAAACTTATAGAAACTATAAATGGCCCTCTTTAGCATTAATGTGTAGTTTAGAACGTTGTAGAACACATAGACAAACAGCGGATATAATTTACATGAGAAGGGAAACACAGATAACCTCAGTGGGAAGACTCGTATCCTCCAGTGTTCTCGGCTGCTGCTACTGCCTGTAAATCAAAGCCCCATCAGTGTCCGAGTAGTTAAGATCGCTGAATACTGGTATTTTCGATATGGGTTCGAGCCCAAGCAAACAGGCTGGCTGCAGATTTGGTCATCCTGTTTTTCCCGATGTGTAATGGGAATAGGAGCAATGTTTTTTTAAACGTGTATGAAGTCATTCCTAAGACAAATAGCCCTCGTATATTTTGCCATGCTAATATAATCATTTACCAGTCTCACCAGTCTTTCTCTTCATCAGACAAGTTCTTTTCGGCTCAGTGTTGTCGTATAATCTTACGTTCGTTATGGTAGCGGAGCATAAAATTCTGTTGTCTGTCTTTATATCTTGCACATGTTCTCAATTTTTAATAACACTTCAAACTTACTTATGTGGTGAGTAAAAAATGCGACGACTTCTGCCGTATCCTATACGCCGATACTTGTAACCTACGGAAATAGAAATAAGAGAGAGTGGTTACACTCAACTTCGAAACTGAACTTGCGGTCAATATTTTCTTACTAAGCACAGTTTTTTTCTCTTTTATTTATCGTATTAATGTTAAGGTGATTTTTTATGATGTCCGTACGTACGTACGCACGTATGTCTGTATCTCTCATAATTCAAAAAGAATAAACTGTGGAACTTTGAAATTTTGTATATAGAACTCCTATAACGTCTATTGTGCACCTTCCTTTTTTGTTGCAATCGGCCGCATCAAACTTGTATATAGGGTATATATATATATATATTCCCAACATCTTACCCGCTTCGGGGAGCTCTGTTTTTTTTTCTTATGTATTGGTAAATTGTGCAATACTTACTTTAAAAGTGATTGAATTATGTTGTTTTATGTTCCTGTTAAGATTCTTATGGCTTTATAAGCTGCATGCAATAGCTATAGGATTATCAACAATTTAAAGTGGAGGGTAGGCCTAACATGGAGACTATTTGTTTACATTCGACGCTTTTAGTAGTACAGTGAATTAATTCAGTAAAGTGCACCAATTTCAATGTCTTTTCGGCCAGCAAAATTGAAGATTAAGTTTTTGTGCACTGAAAAATTTGTCTTTCTGCCTGTTGGCCAAATGTATTGCTTTGACGTAGAAACTTCAGTTTTCTCAAGAATTTTAATTGCAAAATTGTCATTTGAACCGTTTTTAGTGTATATGGGTTTCCAGTATTTTACAATTTTTAATGAAGATGTTTTCAGCTGTTATGGATTTTCTTTGCCACGAAGTAAGAACTTATTTTATTGAATGAGAAATATACCTCTAAGGAAATTCGAGGAAATAAGTTTAAATGAAGTATAACAAAAAGCGTGTAGAGTTTAATAGGCCGTACAAGGAAGTTATGTGGTGTGCCCATCATATTTGTTTTGGTTGATTTCAGAATTTTAACGGCTTTTGATATTACCCGGTCATTAAAGAGGTGACCTTGCTCAAAATATCATCAACAAAATGTACATTTTTGCAGGCCGCTGTTGTCAATCATTTCAAACGAAGATAGGAGAGAAAGGAGCTTCTCCACAAAGCCACTTCTGTCTAGTTTACTATAGGCTGAAGAATAAAAATCAGGAGAGAAAGGAGCTTCTCCACAAAGCCACTTCTGTCTAGTTTACTATAGGCTGAAGAATAAAAATCACGAAAATTACAAAGATGTGTATAAAGTTGTAAGTGCATCGTTGCAGAGTTAAAACTATTTTCACACTAATAAAAGAAGAATGCGAGAATAAAGTACAAGAGGACGAAGGAAAAAGAGAAAAGCATTTTCTAATGACAAACACATTAGAATATTAGAACGCGAATATTATCTTCCTAACAAGAGATGCGGATTCGTGGAAGGCTTTCTAAAGAAAAGTAGCTCAGATGCCCGTTATACTCAGGGTAAACCACTCACCATTCAGCGTGTTTGTTTTGTATGACTTAAACCGAGGTGAACTGCCAATGTTTAATGATTTAAACATTTGCCCGCTGACGAGCCCTCATTGAATGAGCCAAATATGAACATTTGTCTTGAAATAACCTAGGTTAACAATAATGGATGATTCATTATTATTATTTACTTTCTCAAGATTGCACTGTTTAATTGTTAAGAAGAAGGCAAGAAGAGTACAGTGAACCTGAAAGCAATTAGTAGATAAAGTTTATCCTTCTTAGTTTAATTCTCCGTAGAATTTCAAGAAGATGAAACAGCAGTGAAAGTTGTTGCCTAGAATGGTATTGAAATTGCTCACGATAGGAAAGTCTTGCTTAAATACTCTCAGGCACGCAAACACTATTCTCATTCTAGAATATACATACAGCAAGGTAACACCAATTATCCCCAACGCCTATTTTATATTTGATATTTTACTAAAGGATATTTTATAAGTGGAGAGGAAAAAATAATTTCCAAAAGATTCTATATCTTGAAATAGATAATATAGTTTATTAGGAAGATCGTTTGTTCATTATGATAGTAAATAACAACCACTTTCCTTTAGAAATTCCTTCATAAAAGTTTCGCTATTCTTTGATAGCTGGCCTTACGTGCTCTGTGAGCCCTCTTGTTACGATCATATGCCTAAGAAAACCACCTCTGAAAGTGACCATTTTCTGAGAGTATAAATTTTATAAAAGAATGTGAAATGTTTCAGATTTTAACGGTGGCCCAAGAGGATTTGTTGATGAATTTCACGCTCTCTCTGAGATTGCAGTCTACCAAGCTGCTGTTAAACTCACTCCTACTATTTTTTTTGGCTTTTTAGCATTTTTTATTAGGCACCATTTTCTTCGCACTTACGGCGTACACTATTTAGTAGCAAAATTACAGAAATTTTAAAAGCGGCATAGCAGTGTACAATTAGAATTCCCGATGCAGTTTTAACTGTTTGCTTACATTTTTCTTTTGTTTTCGATCTTTTCTCAGTTCGTCACATAAATTTTAATTTTTATTACTAAAATGGCTTTGCAATAATCTTTTTTGTCTTTTTACTATTCACGTTTTGTGCGTTTACTTTATTTATTAAATATTAGGTTTTTGGGGCTTAAGCAATATAAAATTCGATTCAGCAACAAAACCGCAAAATATTTAAAAACAGCATTATCTTTAGAATTTCCAATAGACAGTCTCGCTTATTGGAAATAAAAATTGCCACTGTTTGCTTTGAAATCGTTGAGTCTGTTAATCAAAAATTCATTAAAGTTTTACAAAATATGAAACAGATAATAAAACAAATTCGAAATTCATAATTCGGACTTTCACGTGCCCATGTTCTGGTGGAGGAATATCTAAAAAACAAAAAACAAAAAACATTTTCAAAATTTCATTGCATTACATATCGTTGTTTTCCACAATACGAGAAACATGCATACGTTTATGCAGATTCTTCATTATTTGATTTCTTTAAATATGCGATAATATTTAGTGGCAATAATTTGAAAAGCTGAAAAGCGGTACAACGCCTTTAAATGTTTGGATGCAAAATGCCGTTTCGAGACTAATATCATATTCGGGACTAACGTGCTTTTGGAACTAATAATTCTGAAAATTACCTCTATAATTCGCCCACATCCACATACCAAAGCCAATCGGAATCGTGAGCGGTCCTCTTAGAATTGGTTTTCTGTATGCGAATAAATAAAAAATTAAACATAACATAGTCCTTAGTTGAAACATCTTAGTATCAGACAGCAGCAGCTAAAGGAAACAATGACACATCTATGACGTGTTAGTAAACATATGAAAGAGTATGTCTTTACCTGGGCAGCATTGATTGTATTTTATATATTTATCATATGCTTCCCCCGTGCTTGCACTAAAATTTTAGATACAGAAGATTTTTATATAAATAATAAAATAAACAAAAAAAATTCTTTTGGCCCTCTTCCCATTCTGACCACTTGCGCTGCGAAGTGACATTGACCGATGGCCTTTAGAACTGAAAAGATAGCTTCCGTAGCGTTTAAGATAAATGGCTATCTCAATTGTCTCGGTGGTTGCTCCCTTTTTTTTTTTTTTTTTTTTT
>KK114132.1:8412-59781 GCA_000611955.2 Stegodyphus mimosarum | reverse complement strand
TTTTTTTTTTTTTTTTTAGTTTAGCTGCTATCTGTTTCGCGGCAGTACATATTAGCGTTTCATATTGTTCAAGATGCCGGAACGGAAACTGCAGTCGCTCAGGAGACTTGACTAAGGAAATTGTTATTCTTTGACCTAAAGATTAACATTTTACCCCTTAAGATATTATCTTTAAACTTATTGTTCTGTTAAACGTCTACGTCAGTTACACTTAATTCTTTCTGAACTTCAGAAAATCTTTAAGACGTACTTTGAAAATTATTCCCCAGTTAGGCTTTAGGCTACGTTGCGTTGCGCTGCTAAACGTTTATTTTCATTGCTAGTAAGTTAGTTTTGTTTACCGCGAAACGTGATGTCTAATATAATTCCCACGTGGCTTTGCTAATAGCCAGTTCTCCAAATGTTATCATTTGGCGAAGCGTGATAATTTAAAACTACCTGTGAAATTTTTACCACTTCGTAATCTCTATTATTAAACAATGAAAATCTATCTGCATGTATGTAAACTGTGAAAAAAAAAAAGGAGACAGTTCTATATCTTCCGTTCTACTGGGCCGATTGACGAAATTCAAATTGCGTTTTCCATGTCTCGAAAGCGCGACTTAGGATATATATTAGATTTATATATAGCTTTGTTATAATGTAGGTATTTTGATACAAAATGCGACTTTTCTGAAATAACATACCATTTTTTTTCCATATTTCAATTCTACGACTCAAATTACGCTTAAATATTAAATTTTGTAAAATTTTGTGCGAAATTTACGTAGAAATTCAAAAATTTAACTTAGCGCGTTTTTTTTTCAGTTTGAGCCAAGAGTAATTCTCTTGGCGAAATTCTTAATATATGGCAACCTATTTTCCTTTGTGCAGGAGCGAAAACAAAGTCATATCATTCCTATCTTTTGACATTGTGGCTGAGCGGGAAAGAAGTCACATCGTTCCTACATTTAAATAATTTTAACAAAGTGCATAAACGGGCCAATATATATATTCAAGCATAGCTTGGGAAATTTTGAATAAAAAGCTTTAATATTTTGCAGGTGTGCATAGAAATACATCTACTTTAAGATGATTGTAAAAATTTTATAGGTTATGATTCAGAATTTTTTTTGAAAAATTTATAAAAATCATCTTAAAATACCACAAATTTTAAAAATAAATCATAAAAATGGGCAAATTTAATTTGGAACGAACCTAAATTTCGAACTGTGTAGGAAAGGAATCAAATAAGTTTCATTAAAAAAAGAGATATTGATAAATACATACCAAATTGAATTAACATTGAGGAGCTAAAATTTTGAGAGCTAATTTTTTAAAAAGTACTCGTGCGAGTTTTACTAAACTTGGTAGTTTAATATAATTTGTGTCGTAGAATCGAAATATGAAAAAAAGTGGCATGTCATTTCAAAAGAAGTTCGATTTTGTGTCAAAATACCTATATTTGAACAATACTATATATAAATATAATACGTATCCTAAGTCGCGCTTTCGAGACATGGAAAACGCAATTTTAATTTCGTCAATCGGCCCAGTAGAGCGGGAGATGTAGAGCTGTCCCATTTTTGGGGGGGGGGCAGTGTATGTATGCATGTTCCTCGCACTGTGGAAAACAGCGGCACTTAGAGTCACCATATTTTTGTCCACACGTAGTTCTCCACCGGAACGTATGCCCCCTGAAATCCAGATTTTAAATTTCGATTTTTTTTAAAAATATTAATTTTTAGTTAGGGATAATTTAATGAATTTTAAATTAACAAATTCAGCGATTTAAAAGCAATATATTGCCGGTGCCCGAAACAAAAGATTTTTATGTCCCAGCAGCCAGTATATTGCTGTTGGGTAAAGTGTCTGATATTTAGCCTTCAAATTTAATCAACAAAGTCAGCTGTTTAAAAGCAAAGTGTTGCCAGCGCCGGAAATGTATCACTTTTATACTCTACATGGGAGAGTGTTGTTATTCGGCAAACCAAACATATTTTACTTTCAAATTTAATCTGTCTTTTACTGACTAAGCAGCTAAACGATTTAAATTTAACAAATGCAGCTCTTTTAAGAATATTTTGTCTACTTTTTAATTGGGCTGATTTAAATTTAAATGAGGTTATTGTTTTCCTTAGTGGTACTCGGGCTAAAATAATTCATAAGATCTTCAGTATTCATTATGTTTGGACCGTCCAGTCTATTCTATATCTTACTTTGACCACTTACCTTAATGGCCATTTTCAGTTTAATTTGTTTTTAGTAATCTATCCAACAAGTAAAATTTTAAATGCATTTACTTTATATGTCCAGTTGTGGATTTTTATGAACATTTTCAGCATTATTTTAATTATACAAAAAAGTTTGTCTAAAGACATATATTACGTACTTGAAACAAAGCTATTTGGTTAACCTGCACATGTCGCCATCATTCATTAAGCTACAAACGAATATAATCTCTAAAGAAGCCAGAAGACTTCCGATCATCAAGACCTTTCCTCTGCAGAAACACGCGGAGTGTCGGGTACCACACGGAACAGCAATCCTGTTCTTTTTCTTCGGAAGAATGAAACTTTTTTCATTTCATCCTGCTTTGATAGATCGCAACTTGGGCGATTAGGAGCATCCTGGGAATCTATTGTGATTCCCCTCCAACTCCTTTTCCATTGCTGCCGTTTACAAATGATGCGCTAAAAGCCTCCTTTCAGCTGGAGATTTGTTTCTAAAATTAATTACACACGGATGCGCTGAAGAAGTTAAAAGAGAAAAAGTGTTCTCCGTTAGAGAAAAGAAGAGTTTTGATTTGAAGAAGAAGAAAACAGGTTGGAAAGACGCCGCACCTGCTTTGAAATTTAAATTTTCACTTTAAGCGAACGGCGGAGTAATCCATTATTTATTGAAGAAGATTTATTATTTCAATTACCGCGTGCGTGAAAAGATTTAAACGTGTTTAACAGCCCTAGATTCAAGTAATTAGAGGAGACGATTAAAAGAGAAAGGAAGTTAGTAAAATAAAATAAAACGTAAGTGTTTTTGTGCTGGGTTCTTAATGCATGGCTTTAGAAATATCTTTTATTAATTCAAATAATGCTTCAAATAGTGAAAAAAATTGCAGTTTCGACATACTATAAATTAAATGTATTGAAAATTATGTCAGTAGATACAGGTTATTAAAATGATATAAAACATAAGTTGACTATCTTGACCATTGGCAACCGCAGCCCTTCCGGGCTGATGGTTACCGGTGAAACACTACGCAGCAGAGTCTGAATACCACTTACACTCACAAGACACCGGCCAAGGCTACTGGTTTTAGACCCAAATCACCCCATAAACACTTTATAATCCTATTTTTAACTCATGAAAACAGGGGAAGTGATGACCGAAGCTTTTGAAGAGTTCTGTGCCTAAAGACCTAAACTGTCTTAATCGGACTCTGCTACGCTGTAAATTTAAATAAATTATTAAACTAAAATAAACCCAAGGACACCGTTGACTCCCAAGATCCTTTCTCCCTTACGTATTTGCTGATGGTTGGCGGTGAGCAATGTAATAAATGTAATACATTGCGAAAAAAATGAGACAGTCAATATCTCCGGTTCTGCTGGGCCGATTGATGAAATTCAACTTACGTTTTTAATGCCTCGAAACCGCGACTTAAGTTATGTATTAGATTTACATATAGCATTGTTCTAAGATAGGTAGTTTGACACTGACTTTCTCTGAAATGACATGCCAATGAATGACATTTTTTTCCATATTTCGATTGTGCGACTTAAATTATGCCAAACTGCAAAGTTTTGTAAAACTCGCACGAGTAGTTTTTAAAATATTAACTGTTAAAATTTTAGCTTCTCAGTGTTAATTAAATTTGGCATATATTTATTAATATCTCTTATTTTATTAAACTTATAAGATATTTCTCCCGACTTCTTCGCATGTCTTCGTGATATAGTGGTCAGCACGCTCGACGCGTAACCGAGAGGTCCATGGTTTGAATCCCGGCGAGGGCATTGCTCATTTTTTCACATCTCCTGCTTCCAAATAACCTAATGGCTCTACAAACTTACTTGATTACTTCTTCCAGAATTCGAAATTTAGGCTTAATCCAAATATAAATCGCGCATTTTTTATAATTTATTTTTTAAATTTGTATTTAAAAAATTTTTTATAAATTTTTTAAAACAATTTTTAAAAAATTTTTTTTACCTCGTTCTCTCGTGCCTTTCTTCTTCCCTCCTCGAAAGCTTAAAAAAAAAAAAAAAAAAGAAAAAAGGAAAATGGGAAAATGGGTTGCTATAAATTAAGATTTTCGCCAGGTGAATTATTCTTGGCTCAAATTGAAAACAAAATGCGCCAAGATAAATTTTTTAATTTCTGCATAAATTTCTCACTAAAAATTACAAAATTTAATATCTAGGCATAATTTGAATCGTAGAATCGAAATATGAAAAAAAAAATGGTATGTCATTTCAGAAAAAGTCCGATTTTGTGTCAAAATACCTATGTCCGTCCAGTAGAACACGAGACATAGAACTGTCACATTTTTTTTTTTGGCGCAGTGTACATTACTGAAATAAAGTTTGGTGGGATAACGGTGCACCATTGCCGTTAAGTATAGACGTTGTTCTCAGGGGGTCTACCAGTTAAGCACTAGTGGGGGGGATTTAACTAGTGTGAGGGGGATTATTGAAATAAAATCAAACGAAGGATACGTATATTTCGTGAAGAGCGTTCGTTTTCAGTGAGGTATGGGATCATTGCTTTCTAGGCGTGCGAGAAAGATCTTAGAACCTAGAACCGAACTTGAAAATCCTCAAAATAGGGAGGTACTATAAATTTAGGTAGATTGTAAAAAAAAAAAAACAACAACCTTGAGAAAGGGCAGAAAAGTATTTGTCGAAGCCAATTCGTTATCGTTGACCCGTGCATTTACAGCCTTTTGCAATCAACACATAGATTACCAATTTGGGGTTGTACAGTAAATTTAAATAGATGATTATAAGAAATTTAATTAAAAAACGGATACGATGGTTTTAGAGTCATCTGAGATGTGCGATAAGTGCAGTAATATAGTATTGTTTCGAGTAGTGGCAACGCTTAGTAACGGAAATGCATAAAATGCACAGAGTAGTGTGATTTACGCAGCTTTCAATTCTTCTAAGAACATTTCTAACGGCAGAAAATGTTATCTGGGAGGGGGTGGTCTGATTTTATTTGTAGAAAAGAAAAATTTTGAAGGCAATTTATTATTCACCAAAGAAGATTTATTATTTCAATTACCGCATGCTTTAAAAGTTTTACAAGTGTTCAGCAGCCTTTGGCATCGGGTAATTAGAGGAGAAGATGAAAAAATAAACGGATAAAATAAATTAAGTAATAAATAATTTTGAGTTTCGCTCGAAAGAATGCCACGATTTCCTAGCATTCGATTAAATTGACTGAAATGCCGTTGAAAGTTGAGTATACTTTGAAAGTAATTATAAGATAGGAAAGGCTGCCATTTTTGCGTATCTATTTTATTACGAAGAACGTTGTAAGTTTAAACA
Source organism: Stegodyphus mimosarum (assembly GCA_000611955.2). Taxonomy (NCBI): domain Eukaryota; kingdom Metazoa; phylum Arthropoda; class Arachnida; order Araneae; family Eresidae; genus Stegodyphus; species Stegodyphus mimosarum. Next base: position 54,250 of record KK114132.1, on the reverse strand, counting down.
ACGCTGAAAACATAGCGTGCTTAATGTGAAATACATGAAAATTAATATAAGAGCCATCTGTTATTCAGAGAAAAATCACAGAGTAGCGAAGATGTAAGATTATAAAAATGAAACAAAAGTATAAAACGCATAGTTTTAATTTGAGGGATTAAATTAATGAACTTTTCCCGCGTCGAATGGAAACACCTCCGAGACTAGCAATTTTTCACGCAGTATGGGTGATAAATGCTTCTGTACAGTAACGTTAAGGTACGATGAAGGAAACTGGAAAGACCTATTAAAGCTTGTGGACGTCAAAATTTTACATTGTTTGCTTTTGTAATACATTCTTAAACTGTAATACTTTCAAAATGTATGGTAGATTATTTTTAATGCCTCGCAACAGAAAAAGAGATTATAATCACTAGAGTTTTATGAAATTGTCAGTTGTGTGAAATGGGAAGAAGTAAAGTATATGTAAGATAATTTACAAATTGCGGGCAAACACCACGATTTATAGTGAAAAATTTCTTAAATCTTTTACAATTGCTAACTCATAAAACTGATATTTTACTGTATAAGATATTTCTCCGGCCTTCCTAGCATGCCTTTGTGGTGTAGTGGTCAGCACGCACATTCGTAGCACGCGTATTCGAGAGGTCCGACGTTCGAGTCCCGGCGAGGGCATTGCTCATTTTTCACGTTTTCTGCCTCTAAATAACCTAATGTAAACTACTGTGGTGCCCGAACTAAAAAAGGTGGTGGATGTTGATTCTCCACTACGAGTATTTAGCGATTGGGTCCCCTAATCCCCAGTCGCCCCTTAAAAGGGGAGAGTATATACAGTATTTCTCCCGCGTTCTGAGCAAGCCTTTATGGTGTAGTGGTGAGTTCGCCTGACGCGTGTTCGAGAGGTCGGCGGTTCGAGTCCCGGCGAGGGCACTTCTCATTTTTCCTGTCTCCTGCTTTAAAAAAATACCTCATGTCTCTACAACTTTTGAATATTATTATATCTCAGTTAAAAAATTATTTGAGTTTAAATGCTTTAGCATTTGTCTCTACTTTTTTAAGTGTTAACTTTTAAGAACAGAAAAATATCGGTACATTAAAAATATATTAATATATTAAAGAAAGAATAATATGGATATGTATGTATACAGTTACTTGGAACTATATGATTCTATGAAATTTCATCGATTTTATTTTGATTCGATTTTATTTTTATTGCAGAAGATAGTATACAGAAGAAGTAGAAATTCGCAAATCGAATTGTTAATATTAGAAATTTATTTATGACATGCATGGTTTAAAATAACAGCTGTAAAATTTTAACAGGAAGTACAGGTAAAAAAAACTTTTGAAATGATGCATGTTATTAGAATGGAGAGTAACTCACTTCAAAAATATGAAGGAAAATGAAAGATTTTACATATCATCGACTGGCAAGAACGTGCTCTCATATGTTTTATATTTAGTAATAAAGAACAAAATCTTAATAATAACTGAAAAGCATAACGCCGCTTTGAAGAGTTTGAATTTCCCGTCTTAGATTAGAAAAAGAACCCTTTCTTCTCCCCTCTTCTCTTTACAAATAAATTTTCGCCTTCACGATATCTCAAATCTGTGCCATGTACGGCAATTATAAGTATTTTACTAATGAAATACTATATTTCATTGAGCTATGTTTTTGCTTGTAATGCACTAATATAATAATTTACAAACTGCACTGCATCGCGACTTGTTTGTGAATAATTGCAAGTTATCCCGATTCCCCATGCAGATATTTGCAATGGGAAAAACGAGATAGTCAAGAGAGAATTCTATATGAAAATGTGGTAACCATATAATAAGAAAATATTGGTATGAATGTCAAGAAGATTTAAATCTAAACGATTCTACAACAGATGCAGAATAAATGGTGTCAGAAATATGTAAAACAAAATCTGTAAATATAGAAATATGTAAATTAGTAAATACAGAAATATTGTATTGCAGATGTTAAAAAATTATGTATTAGCGAAAGATATTGTACATTATACGCATTTAAAATTATATCATTTAAGTTATTAAAACAAAATTATGCAGAAGTTGGCCATTAATGCCCGTCAAGATCACTGGTGACCTATGAGTCCGAGGTCACTTAATGTGAACCAATGGATCACCGGTGTGAGGGAGTGCTGTAAATCTAGATAGAGTTTTAAATTAAAATTATATGGAAAAGGAATGGAAATCCAAAAGGCTGCTGCCTGCTGATAGTCCTAGATACCTACAGACCTCAGTGATCTATAGATATACGCTCAACGTCGCACACCATTTCACAAAGGATAATCAATTTGAGCCGAAATAAAATAATTTAGCTGAATAAAATTTGCTTAGATTTTTATATTAAAATGAAAATGAAGCATATCAGCATTTATCAAGGCTGTAGGTCACCAGAGAATTAGTGGTTAAGGGCTATTAGTGGTTAGCCCAGGGATCGCTATTGCAGAGAAACCGTTAACTTGAGCAAGTTTTTAAAATAAAGTTGAGCCAAAGGACTCCAGTACCCACGTAATTTGTTGGTCAATAATGACGTGTAGATCGGTTATTGTTAACTGATGACCTGTGCGTTGGCTACCGGTCCTTATCATTACTGGCGGTCAGTCAATAAGATCACTGGTGAAGATCAGCGCAATAAATTTAGTCCCACTGCGAAAATTAAATTAAACTTAGGATATTGGTAATAGGCAAATTTACGGTCTCTAATAAATATCAAGGGTATTAATTATCGGTGACCTATGGAATTTTAGTCAACATTATAGGACATTGCAATGTAGTTGCAGAGGGAACATTCGGAGAAGCAGTGAATGATACATATTTAGTAACTGGCAGACTCCAAAAATTTGAAAACATTTTCTAATAGCATAAATAACTGAGTATAAATAAATCAATAATTATAAATAAACATAATCTTTACGCATATAAATCATATCATCGACAACAAAATTTAAAACCTTTGCTACTTAGCGAAACGTATTCCCTAACTCACTACTGAGATGCGACCACCTCTTTGAGAACCACTTCTCTACCCTATTAATTTCGCAGGAAGTTTAGAAAAGATTTAGATGCTCGTTCCTAACAGCAGTGTTAACTTAAGAAATTCTTTTATCTATTGCAATGTGAAAGATTGACATCTCAGACTTTAGACGTCGCAGAAGCAATTAAAAGTCTCTCGCCTGTGACAAAAAGCTTTTCGGTTTAATCTTCCCAGCAAGAAGATTGTGGTGCTAATAGAGTAACTTATTTCCCAAAACACTTTTAAGCTCGTTCTTGAAATTTTTTATTAAAATCTATTCTTCAGGTTTAAGCGCTTAAGTTATTTTTGGTAATAGCGTTACTAGCCTGGAATTTTTCAGGCGAAATCAAAGGAAAATGAGATTTTTTAATATTCGATTAGAGCAAGAAATTTCATGAGGCTCTCGGATTTTCAAACGCTAAATTTAATTACTGGGAATTCTTACGCAATTTTTTATAGTTTTCACTCAAATAAGCATTAGTGTCAGAAACGTATTTAGCAGAATTTTTAAAAATCTTTTAAATGTTTATTTTGTTGCGTGCTTACGGGTTCGTAATAATTTGAATGCAGAAGCCCGATAATAGGTTAATAAATTTTTTTTTTCGAAAAGAAATATTTCAGAATTCTAGAATTTTTCACAGAAATATTAATACAAGTGTTCACAGTATCATACATTGACCACTGTGTAACATACACACACAGTGGTGAATTACATTTATTCAATTTCAATAACTATTACGGTAATAGAGGGGCAGAACCAAAATGTCGCTAAATTTGGGAACACTTGGCGACTTTTCACCATATCAGTAGTTACACTTCAAACTACTAGGAAGGTTAAACACAACGCAATGCAAAGCGCATCTAAAGAGAAAGTTAACTCGGGTTTATCTCAGTTAAACGCGGAACTACAATTCGCAACAACAATAATTAAGCAACTAACTGACGGAGCGCAAGTGTTCTCTCTCCGGCCATTTATAGTTTTCAACCGGCCGCCGAGATATTTCTGGCACTTTCCGCTTTTAGAAATTACTGGACGACAGTACAAGGGTGTAATTACACAGTGGTCAATTACATTAACCACTGTGTAACACACTCACACAGTGGTCAATAACATTTATTCAATTTCAATACCTATTACGGTACTAGAGGGGCAGAACCAAAATGTCGCTAAATTTGGCGACTTCTCACCATATTTGGCGACATAATACGCTGCCAGAACCGTTGACAGCTTGTAACTTGGCTTTGTAGGTGGAAAACAAGAATTTAAGGAAAAGGGTTTCAAAATTAAAAATAACTATTAGAAAATTAAGGGGTGTTGGAAGCCAAAAATCTTCAAAAGTATTAATTTGGGATCTTTACATTTACAAATTCTCTACACTTTTAGCTCTCTAAAAATACTATACTTTAATCTCTATAAAAATTAGAATTTTAAAAAATCTAGTTTTATTTTATCATCTAATGCTTTGATAAATGAAAAATTTTACATAAAAACGCTTTTTCTTCAAACGTGATTTTTTTATACTCGATGTACCTTTTCTCAGAAACTATTGTTCCCAGGTACCTAAAATTTTTATAGCTTATTTATTATATTTTCTAATATTTACTGAAATGAGCTTTTTGTGATAAATTAAGATAAAAAAATTTCACAAATTGTTTTGCGTGAGAAAAGTGCTAAATTTTACTATGCCTAATAAAATAGTTTATGAATTAGTCTAAATTCAAAATGTTTCAAAAGCTCATTTCAGTATAATCAGCTAGGTGTACGTTAATTGCACAAAAAATTTCAAGAGTATATCTACAGCAGATTTTGAGAAAAGATACATCGAAAATGGCCAGTTTAACATTGTCGGTATAGGGGGTTCCGAAACCCTTTAAAATAATTCCTACAAGGTCTTTAAACTTCAATTATTAGCATGGTAAAGAGAAACATTACTGACGTATTTGCTAAATTAAAGAGGATCCTTAAAATTTTCTACTGCATTTTTGAAAGCAATTTCCATAAGGTATAAAGAATGATGTTCTGAAATTTTGTATATACAATAAGATACAAATTTAATTTCTGAAGGACTTTGAACATCTCAGCTCCTAAAATTTTGATTCTGTTTTGTTTAGTTAATATTTACGAATTATTTTAAAAACTTTTAGGTTTAAAAATAGATTATAGAACTGCGAACATAGCGAACACAGTGTAAGACAACCTTTCGTTTTTAAACATAAAATTTTTTTGAGCTTTAAAGTGTTTGTGCTGTGTGTCTTCATTTCTCATTTCTGTAACTTTTATAATAAGCTTTTGTATTGTTTGTTTTCATTCTTTTCACTCATTATCAATCATGGGCATTTTAAGCCGAATAATTGGAAGGTGGCGCTGAATGTTTTCATGTTACTAATAACTTCCATTTCATTTAAAGTAGCATATAATCTGATTTAATTTGGAACATTAAACTAATGCTGATATTAAGTGCACATGCACATCAAAAATCCTATGAAATTCCTATCGAGTTGAGCTTAATTTTATTCAACGGGATAGGTTTTATTGTGTGAGTTTGCGGCAGCTGAGGTTATTCTTGTTTAAAAACAGAAGTAAAATATTTGCATAATTTTTTAACTTTAAAAAGTTTTCAATTGTAAGCTCTACTTTCAGACGTTAAACTTTAAAACCTGATTTTTTCGCATCGCAAGGTAACTTTTCTTGGGTCTTTTCTAACGTTTTGTAATTATTTTTTAGATTTAATCCAAAATATCGTCTGGCAACCCCATCGACGAGTTCCGAGACATTTTTTCTTCTAAAATTTTAAAGACTGGATCAAAAGACTTTTCCGCCAGCAGGGCGCGATCGCTTAAACCTAATTTCTCCGCAGTGGTAGATCTTTTTTCTATTATTTTATTATTTCTCCCCAAGTATTCTCGAGGCACAAGGAATTTGATCTCCTTATCGTTAAAGTGGCAAAGCTTTTGTATGTTCTAACAGCTTGTTAGGGCAGAGAGAATTTGGTGCTCCCTTTTTATGCTCGGAAATTTTTCAGAATTTTGGATTTCTTTTCACGTCCTCTGGGATGATCGTCGTCTCACTTGTCACAAGAGGATAGATTGCTTCATTTAGTTCCTGTGAAGAAAATGGAAATTTGACTGTTGAAAAGAAAGGTTGGGCTTGATAGAAGCTTTGTTAAGATTTGTGAAACAAAAAAAAAAGAATTAAGCGTATTTTAGTAATTATAGCATAAAATATTATGTCTATGATGTCAAATGTTCATGTTTCGGTATTTGAATTTTCTTTTTAAAGTCTGTTTTGTAAAAGTTATGAAATCTAAGTTTTCATATGATCTCCTGGTCCCTGTTTAGGAAAATGTTATGCCTATTATAAAACATAAAATACAAAAAAAAAAGACTTCCGTACGTCAAAAGTTGACCAAGATATTTAAACTTTGTAGAGTCATTAGGATTTTTGTAGATTTTTTGCAGGATTCGAACCTGGACCCTCGAATACGCGCCGAGTGTACGACTGTTACTCCACGAAGGCATTCAGAAAGGAAGGGGAAAATTCCTTATGTACTCCTTTTAAAGGGTGACTGTGGAGTAGGAGACTCAGTCGCCAAATCCTGGTGATGACGAATTATCGTCCACCAGCTCTTAGTTCGGGCGCCATTGTAGAGTCATTAGGATTTTTGAAGAGGGAGACATGAAAAATGACCAGTGCCCTCGCTGGAACTCAAACCTGGACCTCTGGGATAGGCCCTGAGTGCACTACCATTATACCACGAAGGCATAGGATGGAGAAAATACCTTATAAGTTTCCAATTTTTAAGAATGACATAGCATCAGAATATCAAATTTATCGGTCTACTTGAGGGTTCATTTAAAGAATAAAGTAGAGTTTGGTTTGGTTTAGTTGATTATGGCAAAACACACCAGGGCTCTCTGTCTAAGGGGGAGGGATACCTTCGTGGAAGACTTTCGAAGGGAAACTGCTGAAATCGAAGCCTCAATTTAAGGTCATTCAATGACACTCCTTCGTGATTTACTAATGCATATTATTCTTTTATTGAAAACTTTTACGATAGAATTAATATTTGTTTGGTGTGTGTTATGGAAGGGAAATTAAAAATTTTTACACATAAAACATTTTTATACATAATTAAATTATTAATTTTTACACATAAAGTAAATTTAAAGTATTTAATAGACCATGATCTGACTTCTTAGTAGAAGATTATGTCTGATTGGAAGATTTGTTAACTGTGCAGCTTGAGCACGATTGTGCTCCAGTCCATAAATTCCCAGGGCTACGCAATTCTTTTAAGAAGTATACTTGCAACTGAAGTTTTGGACATGAGGACCTTATGAAATGGTTACTGTTATCATCAAATTTCTACATGCTGGTTACTTTTTTTTCTCTGGAGGATTTGAAAAACAAAGTTCATAAGAAGTTATGAAGTTGCTCAATCGCCTGCTCAATCGTTCACTAGCCGTGAGAGAGTTCGTTAGCCGTCCTGATACCAATTGCACTAAGAGAGTTCAAGAGCGCATTATTTTACAAATAATTAAATATTGCAGATTCCACCAAACGTTGAGAGTTTATAAAGATAGAGATGATATAGGCCACTTTTGGCATTTTGTTCTTGAAAAAGAAAAAATTATTAGCAAGGTGTTAAGAAAAGTGATCACTGTGGAATTCAGAATTTTTACCAGAGCTGCCTTGTAGCATCAACAGATTACCCCATGTGCTACAAACCTCAGAGGATAGCTATAAGACAGGAAAATTTTACCGAAAAATGTATTGCAAATTCCGTTTGTTTTTCAAGAAAATGGATTTACGTCAGTCGAACTCGAAATCCATTTTATTTTAAAACTCCGGGAAACTAAATTTATTTTTTGTAGAGCTTTTTCATTTTACCTCGTCTGATTTCTTTTCTGTGCAGACTTTGTTTTTTTAATTAAAAATTGCTTTTCTTGCTAGCGTACAAGTTTACAAGAGGCAATAGACTATTTCTATACTTTCATTTTCTTCCCCGTTCCCGTCCATCTTTTCTCAAAGTGTTTCGAATACATTGTAGGCGCAGAGAATTTGTATGAATAAATGAATACGTCTACCATCTCCAAACACCCTGAGAAGTTTTCGGAGAATTAAAATCCCACACCTCACATACAAGCTTTCCCATCTTTGGCAAGCTTCCTCGTACCATACGTTAGCCGCCCATAAATATTTCCAACAGTTTCCGTTTTTGACGCACATGAATAATTGAGAGACAAGCACCGTCTTACTATCTGTCACTGTCGGCGAGTTGTCGCTCACGGGAGTCCAGCCTCGTTCATCATCTTGCGCCGGACAGGCAATTTTAAAGCGATTCTCGCTCCACTTGCCATCTTTTCTCCATTTTGCAAGAGAAATTAATTCCTAGACTCGTACCTAGACTTCCTAGGGTACCCTTTTTATGTATACCGGAGAAGAATGTGCCAATCTCCGATAATACCCGTGTTTATAATAACTCCAGCTTTTAAAAATATTCAAATTTCCTTTGAAATAATTATATGTAAAAATGTTATCAACCTTGAGAATCAAGAACCAGTTTTAATAATATAGTATGATAAGAAAAGACGGAAACGAAGCAGATTTATTCATACAGTCTAAAAATTAAGATTCAGTGGAAGCGTATTTATTCACCTTTCTTTTAAGCGTATTTATTCACTTTTCTTTCTTCTTTATTCACCTTTTCTTTCAGTTTCCGTTGAGTATTAGTCACTGAGGTACAGTCTGATAAACGAAATACCATTGGAAAAAACAAAACAAAACAAAAAACCCTCCAAAATTCTGTTTGTCTGATCAACAGTTCAACATGTTTTTTGTATTAACGTGTCACTATACAAGCTTTCTGTGAAAATATAATAAACTCAACTGTCATCACCAACCTTAAAATCGCTTTCTGTCAGTGTTGCAGCGCTTTGGATTTGTCCATGAAAATCTGCGTTTAGACAATATTCATTAACTAAATTTATGTAACTGTAAAATTTATTTCATCTTACATGCTACTTATTATGCTGAAACTTTCCTGAATCTCTACTGTTTTGTTTCAACCGGAAAATGTAAATGAAATGTATTCTAAATAGAAGAAAGAATCGAAATTTAGGATAGAATATTGGGAACCTTTTACGAATTTTTCATGACTGAAGTCTCTTTAGTGGAATCTTCAAGGTTGTGAAGCGTTAGTATACTTCATATTGCCATATATGTGCGAACTAAATATTCATCAGTCATGCCTCTTGGTAAAGATCACCACTGCACTGCCTCTCACCAGTGGTTATTATCGCTTAGGTCACTAATGATTAGTTGCCTTGAGTGTATCCGGTGCAGTTTTTTAATTATCTCTCTAATTTATATTATCGTGCCAAGCCGATGACTGATAGGATAATTGCCCACAATGACAATTCTTGATGACTCTTCAATTTTATTTTAAAATTCTATTTAAATTTAATTCGTTGCTCCACACCAGTGACCGTCAACTCTTAAGTACACGTTGACCAACGGCACTCACGGTCATGTACGGTCTGGTTTTATTTTAATAATTTAAATAACTGATACAATTTAAATGATGTAATTTATGATAAGTCACCCGATAACATAAATGAAAGTGAAATTTTATGAACGCTTTATTTTAATAAGAGAACTTTCTATCGAGATATGTTACGCACCTGGCACAGAATCATGCGCTTCGTAGGCTTGAATATTACTTTCATTTCTAAATTGGATAAATTCTCCCATTTTTGCGAGTAATCGTTGAATTGGAAAAGAATAAAACAGGAATCGCATTCGAATGGCATGCACTGGTGAGTATACGGCCCACTAACTCTGTAGTCGAAAATTACCTTTGCCGCTGAAGCACGAAATGGCCATTATTAGGAGGCTATGACACCATTGTCTTCGCCAGACTAAGTATTAGTTATACTAATAGTTAACCTTGATAGAATTGTGATTAACTTCACTCTGCTGGTGTCCACCGCCTACCCTCTCAAATCTCCGCCTACCAGAAATAACTCACCTGCTGATCTATTCTACGCCCGTCACACACTGCAGCTTTGATTTCTAATTTGCGAATGTTATTATGCTTGGCCATCCTATTTGCAAAGAGTGATAGCTGGGTGTTTATCCGTTACATTTGTTTTCCAACATGTTATTTATAATTGCAAAGTAACGCGAATGGCAGCGGTGCGTTATTTAACTACATAAATTTAACATACCAGAACTGATGACCAATAATTAGGACGGAAAATTTATTACAGAGTGAATTTTCGTTTTATTTTGATGAATATTGAGGAATTTCTTTTAACTTCAAGGTAAGGTTTACAGTAAATACATAAAACTGCATCCTGCGAAAAAAATCAGGATCATGACCTGGAAACTGATGTAGAACAAAAAGGGACACAATTCAGAAGCGTTATTTATTATCCACTCGTCTTTATAGTGCTTCACTAGAGGAAATATAAACTTTTATTTTCCACGAATTTATTTTCTACGCAGGGCTGTCGTTCAACAAAGTCTACCTTTCGCATTTATTCATTCTGTGTCGATTACCAAACTGAGAAATTTAAAAGCGATCAATATAAATTTCTGATAACTTAAACCTTTTCTTATATTTTATAATGCATTTAATTTATATAAATTCGAAAGCACTTAATTTCTTATATAATACCCAACTGATAATTTTAGGATCATTTGCAGCATTACTGTAATTAATAAAAGGTTATTTTTTAAATTTAATGTGATATTTTACGCTTTTAGATTTTTATGTACATTTCCTCAATTTTTTAAATTTTTAATGGTGAAATCTTTTTAATATGTTAGAGTGTAATATGTCGTACTTAGATTTCAGTTTTCCCGCCCCGCCAAATATTGTAGATATTAAGTTTTTCGCAAATAAATTTTTAGCCTACGAATTTCAAATTTTTATTATTTTCTAATTTTTGGAAAAATTTTAAACTATTTGAATCCTTGAACCCCATTATTAAATAACTCGGATTGTTAACTACATTTTCTTTTGCATCGTATTCCATTGCCGCAGAGAGGTCTGCCATTTCTCTTTGAGCGGTGCAGATTTGGTCTTGAAATTTCAATGTCTTCTAAAATTTTACGAATAAGTAATATTTTTTTTTATTATAATTCCAAAATGACCCTCTCCCATTGTTACCTGACTCCTCTTTTTTTCCAATAATGCATGCAACCCGAAATCCAATCCATCACGATGCAGCTGGAATTTTTATTTGTAATGATTGAGAAAACCATCCTTTAGTGCGGAATTTTGCGTCTCAGATACTTGAAGGGTTAATACTTGTACTGACACGAAGGCCTGTTATATATAATTCGCTATAAATTATAAAAAGAATCTCCATATTACACATAAGGGAGGGTTTTATTCTTAACAAAGAAAAAGTAGTTGGAAGAACTTACGGGGCTATCGGTCCCAAGTGTGTCTTTTAGGCATTTTTCCGGTACGTTTAAAAGCCAGACGAGGGCTGGCCGCATAGCGGCTAGTATGTATATAAAAAGAAAACTCTCCATATTACATCTCCAAGCAACGGAAATTCAATTTAAAAACATTATTGAAAAGGTATTTTTCAGAATTAAAAAAAATATATAGAATTTTCAGTCCTCCTTGTTTTAAACACAATTAAGGAAAAACTAAATCGCAAAAATGCCTAAATCGCAAAAATACTTAAAAAGTTTACTTTTGATTTTGGCATTTTTGCGATTTAATTTTTCCTTAACTGTGTTTAAAGCAAGGAGGACTGAAAATTCTATAAATTTTTTTAAATTCTGAAAAATACCTTTTCAATAATGTTTTTAAATTGAATTTCCGTTGCTTGGAAGTGTAATGTGGAGAGGTTTCTTTTTATAATTTATAGTGAATTATATATATATACGATTATGAAAAAAACATCTTTATTGTTAAAAGTTTCTGGAAAACATGCTGTATGGAAACCAAATATGTACCTACGTATTAAACAATCATTTTAAATATTAAATCTGTACATAATTTTTTATTCCACTATTTAATTTTCAATGTTCATTGTTAAATAATAAGATATTTATAAGCAATCCAATTAAAATTCGTCGGCAACTAATAAAATTTTCTTTTTTAAGTTCCATTTTCACCAAGTTCTGTTGCATTGAGGAAATGTGTTTATTATTACAAACGTATGTTCATCTGATAAATCCGTACAGGCAAACCATACTTCAAATCTTTAGTCTCCATTACGATGCTATCTGTCTAGCTGGTGCATAAGGACTTTAATCTTACGAACATAAAGACCTTATTTAATCACATTACTTGAATTAAGTATACGCTCTGTGTAAGGTCTTTAATATATCTCCTTCACCGTCTGGTGCATGGATAATTTTCAAAATGTTGTAATTTGAAGAAAATCTTTTCATTTGCCTTTCAGGTCCTTTAATTTACCTTTTTCTTTCTTAAAATTCGAGGATTCGAATACTCCGTGTACTGTTATTACTTATAGTATGAGCACTGAAAAATAAAATAGAAAATGTAATGTAATGGAAATATAAGGACTAAAGATAAAAGTTAATTATACATATTTGGTTTTATGTTATTAATTATTAAACAATTATGAAATGCGTTAACTGCTTTGTTCTCTCCACAATCAGGGCTCGTCAATCGAGTTGGTGGTACTACCATTTGCCGTTGTCTTCTTTGGAACCTATTCATCTTATTTTCGTCTATCGGTTTGCGAATGCTGATTCATGAGTCTAAGGAAGTTATTTTGCCAAAATGGTATTTCGCAAATTTATTTAAATCAGGAAGACCTCTTTGAGGTGTTAAAATAATCTTGGTAATGAGCTTCTTCTGTTAAAACCATATCTTCATTATACTTTACGAACTTGCCTTTTGCTTCTTCTAAAATTTAATCCCTAATGTTGGCTGTCATGTAAGAAGCTCACAATGAGACAGAAAGTAGTGGATGGGGTGTATCAGAACTTCTCCAAATAGTCTGACAGGTATAGCCCCAACGCTGTATAGTTCCTTCTCACGTTTGATGAACCACATTCCGAGGGGAGTGCAAGGGTCTTTCTGTACCCTCAAAGCGTTTCGACTCACAGTATTTTAAATGCCTCCAGGCCCTACAGGAATTATGGACATACAAACATCTCCGCCCTCTTTGGCATTCGAAATCGAACCCAAGATACGGCAGACAGCATCGGTATCCACAAACAGGGCAACAGATGCGAATAACACTGTGCATGAGGAAACAATGAAGGTACAGAAGGTACTACACAATTTTAGAAAAATTTCGATAAAAGGCTTAAAAAAATCAAATGTTTTGAAAGAAAACTTCTGGCAACAGGTTAATATCTAAAATGCGAAACATTGTCTGCTTCTTTTAAAGTTATTTTATTTCAAAATGTCGCATGTAAACAAGATGTGGATTGAAGGATATATTTTTGCGCTTTCCGAAGAAAAACACTCTTATTCCGTATTTCTGAAACGTAGTGAAATTCAGATATTAAAATTTCTAAGTGCATCGTAAGGAACATGATTAATCGGAAAGGGAAAAATTGTCAATCGTTACATCGATAGAAAGTTCCAAAGTAATACTAAAAAAAATACGTGCATTTACTAATGTTTCTGAAGTTAAATCTTTGGAGTAACAGAAAATACGTCTACACTGAAATCAGTTGCAAAGTTTTTAAATACTAAAGTTAATTTTAAATGCAAAATCTTTAAATTTAACAGTAAATAAAAATTAAAATGTACTACTTAAAAAACATAAAAAACATCATGTTCACCAGATTTATCGGATGCGTGTGGCTCAACGCAGAACAATTTTTAGAAATCTGTATGGAAGCCATTTAGCAGGAGATGAATGGAAATACATTGTCACCCTTGATAAAGCATGAGTTCATCTAAATGACTGGAAAAAATAGGGTCTGTTTATTAGCGAAAATGAAGAAACAAAGTGTACAAATCTGGTTCTGTCAATGCAAAGAAAGTTTGGGCCAGGGGTTTATTATTATCTCAGGATCCTCTTACAGTGGAGAAATTAAAAGTAAAGCGTGGGAAAAAATATGAAAATCAATTCAGCGTCCTATAAAGAGAAAGTTTTGCGTTCAATATGTGCAAAAGAAATTCCATTTCTTTATTCTAGTGACTTTCAAATAATCAAACAACATTAACATAAAACTACAAGTCATACTTTGAAATTGTATTTTTTGACTTTGCATTTTTTTTTAAAAAAGGAACAGGTGCTGCATGTGTACCATGCTGCATGTGTGCTGCATGTGTGATATTTACTCATTGACTATTGTGCTTTTGGTCTCTCGAAAAGAGGTCTTCCCTAATTACTAAACAGGGAGACCTTTATATGCAATTTCATACGTATTCGTCAGTTCCCAATAAAGCTTCTTTGCAACAGTTTCATTTTGACTAGTTGCATTGTATAATTCACGACAAAGAATTTTTACTATGAAATTAATAAGTATGATTTATGCTAGCATATATACTTTCTACATTGCAATAATTAAAAGCGTTTATTTGAAAGCATCTGTATCAGAAATCTTATGAGAATTCAATGGCCGTTTGCTGCGGCGAAAGTTTCTACGCATCACAAGAAAAATAATGCCCTAACACTTATAGACATTTGCATATACTATGACAACGAAATTTATCGAGATTTTACTGAGTGTAAAATATTCCTTTCCACAGCAAAAGGGTAACTAGGGAATAAATATGAGCACAACGGCAATCGAAAATTTATAAAGAACACTTCGGCAAACAAGCTTACTGATGCATTATTCTGGCAACGCGAAGAAATAAATGCACGCAGGAAGTAATAAATATTCAGAATCATGCAATTAGCCGTTATTACGATATTTGTAAATTTAAATGCAGAGCCGAAGTTTGATTCTCAAAACGACTCAAATGATTGCAGAAGCAGATAAATTTAATTCTTAACTCATTAGAACAGCATTCGTTCTACTTCATTTGTTCTTCATGCTAGAATTCTTAAAATTAAAGCTATCCGGAGGGGTGGCGTAAAATTCAAAAGCTGCTAATTGCCTTTTATTGACTTACAACGTTTAAATGAAGAAAAACGTGACTGTATTCTTTAATATGTACCTCTATTTTAATAACTTACTAAATTTCTCGAAGTTTAGAATGAAGAACTAACTTTGTACGAAGAAGAACTAACTTCGAATTGGATATATAATTTGAGCACTAATGAATCTATTAATGAACATATTTAGGAGGCTTTTTCATATTTTTTGGAGCGTTATTTTTACTGATAGAACGAATCCTATATTTTCTCAAAACCGAAATTTAGAAAGTTCTCGAATTTCTCCATCCCCCCTTTTTTTTACCAACGGCGGACCCTCACCCTACTTCAGCTTAGCCACTACTAAGGCAAGAAGTGGTGGGCAGCTAATTATTATGGAGGCCCCTAATAAGTGGGTCACCTTTGCCTTCTATGATTAAAGGTCTTGAACCTTCAGGTTAATTTCTTCTGCATAATTTTACAAAATACCATCTAAATTTACTACGGTGCCTTACAGTTGTAGTTTTGATCATTAGGTAAACACTGACCAATGGCCGTGATAGGTACCAGTCTGGCATTCGGTTTAATTTTGCATTGATAATCTATCTGAATATGCTTCATTGCCCCACTTTGTTGACCTTCAGCTCACAGATCATTAATGATCAGAGTATAATTTAATAATAGCTATCGTTTAGCGACGCCTCTTATTTCGCATGGCCAATCTCTGCTGCTGTGTGTCCACCATATTTGAAGTTATGATGCCATCTGATAATAAGTATCTTCTGATTACCGTATGTGGATCGTATACTCAATTTTACAATTTGTTAAGCAAAAATGTGCATTAATTTGATCTTATTTCTGTAATTTAACTATATAATTAAGTTTTAATTTAATTAATTAAACTTGTTAAGAAAATCGGTGAGAATTCTTTGTATTTTTTAAATTTTATCCAAGTTTTATCCTCACAAATTGGTTTAAAATGTATAAACTCGTCTTTTGAACACCTGAATAAATTGAAACAGTGAAAAAAAGATATAAGAATGTAAACTACTTTTTGCTTAACCAACTATAAATGGAAAACATAAGAACAAATAACATGAATATATAATTTGTACTAATGCTATCTACTGCATTGAAAGCAATTAAGGAGAGAGAGGGATTCCCTAAAAGTTTTGTCCAGGCCTAGTGTTTCGTAAATTGGATTTTGACTATGACTAATGACCTTAAAGTGCTTGGTGTACACTCTGAACAAACAAACAAAAAAAAAGTGGGGGGGCAGTTTTATATTTCCCGTTCTATTGGGCCAATTGACGAAATTTAACTTGTGTTTTTCATGTCTCGAAATCGCAACTTAGAAAATGTATTAGATTTATATATAGCATGGTTCCAGCATAATCCTTCTGACATTAAATCAGACTTTTCTGAAGTGACATACTATTTTTTTTTTCATATTTCGGTTTTACGACTCAGTGTTTGCTTAAGTATTAAATTTTCCAAAATTTGGGGAGAAACTTACCAAGGAATTCAAAAATTTATCTTGACGCGCTTTTTTTAGTTTCAACTGCGCCATTCACTTGGTAAAATTCTTAATTTATAGTAACCTGCTTTCTTTCCCTCTCACTGTGCACGAACGGAAAATAGGTGTCTCCTTCTTTCTTTCCAATGATTTTAACAAACTGCTGAAAACACATTTCGCGTTATTATCGCTTATATGCGAAATTTCAGAGCTCGCCAGTTTTTAAATTCATGTATATTTTGGGAAATTTTGAATAAAAAATTCTTATTTTGCAGATATTCCTAGAAGTACATCTACTTGTAAGGTGATGGTGAAAATTTTACAGGTTGTAATTCAAAAATTGTTTCGAAAAATTTATAAAAATTACGATAAAATACAAATTAAAAAAAAAACATAAATCAGAAAATATCTGCGAATTTTGTTCAAGTTGAACCTAAATTTCGAACTGTGAAAGAAGAAATCAATTAAGTTTAATAAAAAAAGAAATATTAAAAATATGTACGAGATTTAATTAACATGAGGAACTAAAATTTTGAGAGCTAATTTTTTAAAAACTGCTCATGCGATTGTTTACAATGCTTGCACTTTGAGTCGTAGAATCGGAATGTGGAAAGAAATAATTAGGCCACTTCAGAAAATGTCTGATTGTGTGTTAAAATACGTATGCTAGAATAATGTTAAATATAAATGTAATATATATCCTAAGTTGCGCTTTCAAGACATAAAAAACGAAGTTAAATTTCTTTAATTGGCCTTGTAAAACGGGATATGTGGACCTGCCCCCATTTTTTTTTTCTTTGTGTAAGTTGTACTTTGGCTTAATTTCGACGTTAAATAAAGAAACGTCCTTAGTGGAATCTATCCAAATTTTTTTATTTGTTACGCATGCCTACAGTGTGCTACGTTTCTATACATTTATCTATCACTCAGGCTACTTGGCAGATGTTTTCATTGCAGGAAATGTAAGATAGTAATTTATCTTCTACGCTGCTTCACAAATATTCAGTAATAAGAATGATGCTATTCTGCAAAGCATAAACTCTTTAAATTCACCTTTCGATGTTACTAATTCTTTAACAAACTAGGTAATTTTAATGTTATAAAGGATCTCAACCTTTCATTCGCACTTGAAATCGTTGGTTGAGTTCCGATTTTGGATGAGTGTTTGCGTTTATAATGTCTTTGGGCACGACAGCACTTAAAATTTGTCGAGATACAAGCTATCTCGAGAGGGATGATGTCAGGGACGAGAAGCCGCAGACTCTTTAATTCTGTCCTGCAGATATTTTGGCTCAAAATTGGATTAGAATTTTGTACGTAATTTCCTGAATTAAATAATGATAGCCTAAAGTGGTAAAAACCATTTTTAATAACTTAAATTTTAGTATTTTTCTTTCAAGAAAACTGAGGCAAAATGAAATGAACTTAATTTTTTATGTATCCAATTGCTAATTTTTATCAATATTTGGAATGTTATTGTAATTTATAAAAAGTACTTTTATTACCATAAGTAACAGAGCATGTTTGGTATTTTAAGTTTTATGATGTTTATAAATTAATTATAATTATAGTATTAGGTTTGTAATTGGATAATGGTTAAAAAACTCTTTAATAACATGGTTTCATTTGCGTTAAAAGGCGCCACATTTCCATTTTTTTAACGTTTCTTTTGAAACATGGTTGGAAGATGCACAATTTTTAATGTCAGTTTAGGCTGATTTGTATTTTAAAATCGTTATTGTTTTCAGTGCCTAGAAGAAGCATTATTTCTTCCAGTTAGTGATAACATGCAGACATTTACAAATATAATTAGAAACCTGACATCCTGTCGTTGCCAGCCGATGAAGCGTAATTACTTTTATTAATTTTCGGTGAAATAAATGTGCTTTGCTCATAGAAATAAAAAGTAAGTCATTTTTGGAGTAACCGGCCTCTATATTTTACTGAATTCCCGTCAGTTTTCTGGATAAGGTTTGGTCGCAGAACTTCCATTAGTAAAATCTGTCAAAGATCCTGTGAGTCTTATCCGGGAAGACATTCCTAAAAGAACCCTATCGTCCCGTCTGTTCCAAAGCATCGCGTGGAACATCACCCTTCCCCGATGGGTGAATGTTAATGGCCGACGAACGCATTACCTGAGAGATGCAGATGTTTCGAAAGCACCCTTCTAATCGGAGAAAGAGCTCCCGGCCATAATATCCAGACGTCACTCTTCGGGATTATGGGCCATTTTTATTCGATTAACTCCCCTTCTTGCGTAGACCCTCCCAGGCTTTCACTGCTCGCGATTTCATGGACATATCATACTGCATCACCATCAGAAATGGCCTGCGGTAGAACATATATCTGAAATGATCTTGTGATTCGACGTGCTTCGGAAAGGTTTCAGTCATTTGAAGCGCCAGCAGGTAGCATTTTATTGACATTCTAAATGTCCTTAGTGGGGAGGGGTCTTCCCAAAAGCTTTGGAATGTTACGTTATGCCATGATTAATTACGCAATCATACATTTGTTGTTTATGCCATTTGGTAAGTGTTACCAGCGTGCAAAACAAAGGATTTTTAGCGCAGGATTGCGTTCCTAGTAGGATTGGTCTGATGGGAAAGCAAAAATTAAAGCGCTGCTTGAGGTGTACGCGAATGCTTATAACTTCAAAACTGAAAATGTTACAATTAATCTAAATACATCATCATTAGGTAGGTCAAAAAACACATTAGCAAAACCACAAAAAAAAGTTTTTTTTTAATTGGACAAAGGGCATATGCATAGTATGCCGCATTTGAAATTTGGTGAAGTCAGAGCTCCGTGTGCATGTGCGACCGCTTGCGAGTGGCAGGGCCGTCTGATAGACAGTCGGTGTGTTCGGGTAGTGTTTGCTGCATTTTATTTTATTTCACAAAGCTAGTGGTGTTGCGGTTTATAGAAATTTGACGAGAGTAGCAGATTGTGTACCAATATCATTTTATGTCAAGCAGATTAAGAGAATACAGGATACAGAAGCAATCGATTTTTTCATCGATGGTTGACGCAGTTGTCAATGGACAGTCAATATTTATCCTAGCATCCGTATACATTCATCCAGCTGTTAATTCAGAAGATTTGAAGATGTTCTTTTTTACTGCATCGATGAAATATTCTGAGACATTTTTATTGATCGATGAAGAGTTTACTGTAGATGAAGATGTTTTTATTACTGGGATTGGATATTTTAGTCTAGCCTTCAAATTAAATGAAAAGGCATTCAATTTTATGAAACGCTATTTTAATCTCTCTATGGTGGCGAGTAGCTCTTCAAGTACACTTGGCAATTGATTTATAAATTCAACAATTATTAGCAGTATAACTGCAGACATCTTAAATTGTGTATCTTATTTCTAAAGGCTTATTTTGAATGAATAAATGTAATAAATGAAATAAAATAAAATATATGTCTGTGTGTGTGTAGAATCTTTTGCTTATTTTATTTGTTCTATAACGTTCTCACATTTCCATTAGTAATCCTACGTATTAAACACCAGCCGCTTTTTAAACTAAACGAGAGAGCCTCCCATCAGTTTTTAGTCCAAAGGGGCCTTGTCCCTGAAGGACTATTGTTTTTGTTTTGGATTTTGCGTTAATTCACTATAAATGTCCGATTTACTTTTCAAATTGTTGCCATCAAACATTACCACCCTGTAATATATTTAAAGAAATCAAATAATGAAGAATCTGCGTACATGTATATATGTTTCTCGCATTGTGATAAAACAGCGACCTAGAGCCATAGAGTTTTGAATAACGTACGTTTCCACCAAATATGGGCATCTGGAAGCTCATTTGGAATCTGTTTTATTATCTATTTCATATTTTGTAAAACTTTAACGCATTTTTGATTAACAGACTCAAGGATTTAAAAGCGAGCAATAGCAACACTCCGTGGAAAAAAAAACATTTTTATCTCCAGCGCCCTCGACTGTGTCGTAAATTCTAAAGATATGCCCATTTTATAGTTATTTAGTGATATTGCTGTTGAACAGAATTTTATGGTTTAAGTGTTGCAAATCTGCAAAATGTTTCCAGTATGTCGAAAATCTGAGAATATTCTACGTCTACTAGAGTTACATAGTTCGATTCATTTCTGTTCAATAGACAGGTATATTCTATAAGATGCAGAATAATAACAAAATAATACTACTACCCTTTTATCAGCAACTACCCTTTTATCTTTTATTCTTTGTGTCAGATTATATTAACTGGACCACTGTTTGTCAGCCATTTTTCAATATGACCACTGAAAGTGAAGCATGTGCTGCACCATGCATTCTCTTAAGCGACAATGGAAGTTGTCTGTTACTCATTGCAACATATTGCCAATGATATTGCCGACGGCAACTCTGATGCAGTCTTTCAACATGATTGCTAAGCTTATACGGAAAACATCTTGCTTAAAATACCCGCATAAGCACTGATGTACAGTTATTATCTGTGGAACTATAGAATATGGGCCTGTGAAGGTGGTTCTATAGATCAGTTGTTCCTGAAGATAGAACTATAGAATCGTTATACCCGTGTAACATTATGTTACGAAATTAACTTAAAGTGAACATTGTGCCTAACAGTTAACACAGAGTGATCTTAACCTATGAATGAATTATTTTTAGTAATAACTACCTAACTGAAAACACAAAAACAAGTAAAATTAAAATCCCAATAAACATCTGTTAAGCCACTTTGGTGGTTTACAATGAAATTACGACTCGAACTAGCATCAGGAGGACTGACATACTGAAAATGTAACAAAAACCAGGCCCCTTGCCTTATAGCTGAATTTCAAATATTTATGAACCAAGTTTCTTATTCAAAGTTAAGCTTTAGGTTGAGCAACACTAATAGCTAAAGCTTTAAATCCCTTACCAAAATTTATTCACATTTCTGATATTTCACGAATGCAGCGGGGACTAACTCCCAGCGAGGCAGCAGCGATGTAGTAAACACCCCAATTAACATGATTAAGGTTAAACTCTGAAATTAAATTCCATGTTTTCGCATTTTAGTGAATATTGTGATAGGAGCCAAGAAGGATAGGAAGGGTTTTCCTCAAAATCTAACTGTCAGTAAAATTTAATTTCAAGTATGCTTTGTATTCATGCTTTATTTTTACTGAATCAAAACTTGGCAATTGCTTGTATAAGAATGAGTTCAGTTGCATTTAATTTCTGTTTGAGAATTTTGATTTAAATCTAGAAATGTTAGTTCCACCATTGATAGTTCGGTGAACCATTGGTCCTGGTGAACGAACTGGCTGCATGGACGTTTTCATGGATTTCCCTATGTCTAACGTGGATACCAACCAGTTTCTCTTACAAAGTCCTCCACGGGACATCTGTCCCTTTCCTAGTAGTACCTAGTAGCGGAGGACGTAATAAAGAAATAAAAAGTCTGGAATAATAAGCAAAACCGTTGTCTTGTTTTTAGCCACATTGTAGAGTAATTAGGATTTTTGAAGTAGGGAACACAAATAAGCAATGCCCTTGCTATGACTTAAACTTGGACCTCTCGAATATGCGCCGAATGTGCTACCGTTACACAAGGAAAGCATGCAGAACGGAGGGAAAAATACCTTATATACTTCCCTCTTTTAAAGGGCGGCTGGGGATTAGGGTACCCAATCGCCAAATCTACATATACTCTGGGAATTTCGTGAAACCTAAAAAATTTACTTCTTTCTTTCAATATACCATGTGACTAACTAACCTAAAACCATGTGACTTAAAACAATTTTTTTATTTATGCGTTTTATTTCGTCCAGAAGCGAGGGAAGACTGCTATCAACTTTTAAGGTACATCGCGCTTTAAAGTGAGATGCAAAGTGAAGCTCGAAAGCACTTGCTTTTTTATGTTCTTATCTTTATCGCTTCTATTTCTCTAAAATCTGAGATGAGATAAATTTTCATCGCTCCTTTTCATTTAAGAAATGTCTTGCCGGAGAAAAATTTTTATAGCTTCTCAATATTTATGACGCGATAAATTTATGCCTGTACGTTCAGATCGCTTTTAGCGGGAAAGTTTTGCATGAATAAAAAAAAATCTATTTCTTCTGTTTTGTCGTCCGGTAGCGTAAACTTCTAGACTGCTTTTGAATCACGTGATCAGGAAATGCATTGTTTTCGTCATTATCTAATACTCTCTGTATTTACGCGCAGTTATATTACATACCGCATATTTAGAGTTACGAAAGTGAAATCATTATCACAGTGCTGTAAATTTATGTAAATATTTTTACTTATTTGTTTGTATTTTTATTTCCATGTATCTCTGTTATGCATTGTTTTTCTTTCATTTATTTGTTTGTTTATTTCTTCACTTAATGTATGATTTTATTTGTTATTTTTGTTTAAGTGGGTGGCCACCTTGTTTACAAGTCCTTATTTCATATAACTGTAAATGTTATGAGTAGGAATCGATGTTATTAGATTTGTGAGAATAGCTCAGTTAGAAATTGCGATAGAAACAAAAACACTCCTGATAGACTCTAAAATTTACGAATTCTCACCAGTTTGGCGAGATTCTAAAATTTCCGAAAATTGCATAGAAACGGTTTTGCTGGAAGGTTTCAGATATACAGAGCAACCCTATAAATACATCTACTTTAGAACCATCAATTCAATTAAGTGAATAATTAATTTCCAAAATTCGGACAGTAATTAAACACTTTCATGGTGATTTCTGCTTTTGCTCTGTTATTGATATCGATAATGTGATAATCCTCGCATGCCTAAGAGAAAGTGCTATATTTTTACTGCTACTCTTGAGCTGCTTATAGCTAGCTGCTTTGTTAAAGTAGGTGTGCTTTATTTCAATAAAGTGTCGATTTCGTATTGTTCACTAGTCACTAGTTATTAAAGAGATTTCTATGAAACTGTAGCTCGCAATAATGTATTATATTCCTGTAATATAGCTCCTTTTTTTCATTATCTGTGCAAATATATCTGGCAATAGTGATATCGTTATAGGAATTATCATATTTACCCGTGCGTGCTCCCTTTTTGTAAGTCTGTACGTTCAGATAAAAATTGTCTCTGGTTCGAATTTCAAAGAGGGCATAGTTGATTTTTTTACTTTTCCTGCTTCGAGAAAAAACATATTTCCATTCTCAAAAACAAATAGTTTCTTTCTTTTCTGATGAATATTGATTGCCCTGAATAAAAACACCTTATCGTTTAATAATTAAGGATTTGAAATTAAAATTAAACACAAGAATAACATGTACGCAAACTTTATATTAAAGAGGATATGCATAAGTAGGTCCCTGCACACATTTTTAGAACAGCGAGCTTTATTATTGTATTTTATTTCTTTATTTTTGCCACCAAACATTTGGCATTGTATCACTTTAAATGGCTGAATAACTTTTCAGATTGTTGCCACGAAATATTATCGTCATGTATTAATTTTAAAGAAATTAAATGAGATACATTCCGCAAGAGAAGAAGAGGGGAAAAGTGGTCACGTGGCTTAAGAACAACAATCTCCGCACGTCCGCAGTCTACGATGGAGTCTATAGCCGATGTACCACTAAAATAAATTGATTTTTCTAATTTAGAAATTTACAGCTATTGTGAAAAATTAAAAAGTACTCTTGGAAGTTATTTCTCTTTTCTTGATTTTAATAAAAAAGGTCTTCTCTTGTTCAAGGAAAAACACGTTAATAACATTTGTTTTAAAGTAATGCCAGATAGTAAGGTACTTTTAGCAAGCTGTGTTAAAGCAGAAATGAAGAAAACAATTAATTATAAAACGTCTGTGAAAATTTCTGCAGAAAATGAGGTAAGATTCATAAATTTTCTTTTACCAATATTCATCTTTTACTTTGTTAGGAATATTAAGTGTATATCAATAGTTGAAAAATGTTCCCGAGACCTTGAATAATTGTTTCCAAACTGTACAATGTAAATATTTGTTAATAGTTCATGAATACTTGTTCTAAATTATTGAAATAGTTGAATTCATGCAAGAGCTGCTTATTTGCAAAAACATTAACACCAAGCCAATTTTCTCTTATTAATTACAGTGCCACAGAACATGCTATACCACTAAATTTCATCACGTTGTGTTTTAATAATGTGGGTGTTATAATCAAGTTTTTATCAATACGCATAAATGTAGTATATTTTATCGCGTTCTGCTATAAAATAAAGAAATATTTATGACCAAAAAATTATTATTTCACAGCTAAAATTACAGCGAACTCAATTGTGCAAATCCATACAATTTTCTTTTTGACATTTATACTCTAATATAAAAAATACACGTTAATCTGAAGTTTATGCCATCTGTAGATTAAGAGTCAAACAATTAAATTTCAAGGGGTACAAAATTATGTATTAATTTTGAACTGTGTATAATATTAATATCACTACCGTCACATAATTTTAGAGCAACTGTATTTATAATGCTTATTTGTTTGCATTAGCAGTTCTTACATCACGTGACCTCTGACGTCACCGAAATGTATCTCATTATGAAAAATGTGCATGAATGTGTGTATGTTTCTCGCACTGTGAAAAAAACGACGGTACCTAGGGCTATCAAATTTTGAATAACGCAGTCCTGCACCAGAATGTGTGCATTTGGAAGCACACACTACCGGAATGGTGCATTCGAATTTTGAATTTCGAATCCGGTATTCATATTTTGTAAAACTTTAGTGTATTTTTATAAACGATTTGATAGCGAGCAATGGCAATAGCTACGGATTAAAACATTGTGATCTCCAGCGCGCGAGACTGTATATCGGAAATTCTAAAGGTATACAGAGTTTTTAAATATTTTTTGGTTTTGTTATTCAACTGAATTTTATGTGGCGTAAGTGCGAAGAACATGATATTTAATTAATAAATTTAACACACAAAACGTTAATAATAAGAAGACACAAAACAAAGTTTTACAAGCCGTCTTACTAAGAAAACCGTACACTGATATGATAAATTGAAAAAAGTCTAAAAAAGAGTATGACAAACCTTCATTGAGAATTCTAAATACATGCTGTTTTTAAAATTTCTGAAATTTTGCCATTCAACTGTGTATGGCATAATTACGAAGAAAATGATGCTTAATAATAAAGGTAAAAATATAAAAAAATAGGTTAGCAGGAGTGAGTGCAACAGCAGACCGGTAGATTGCGAACTCAGAGAGAGCGTATACGAGCCTTAACAAACCCTTTTGTGCGACCATAAAATCTAAACTCTCAGATTTTCTTCCTTTTTTTAAAAATTATTTTTGTTGATTTATTTATTTCTTTTTGAAACATTGCTGCTATAATTTTAAATATACTATTCTGTTCTCTTTACTGCATAAAAATAACTTTTTGTTTAACAACTGAGTGCAGAAAGTTAAACATGAGCCTGCTCAATTTTTCTTCTTTCATAGTATTACTCGTATGTAATTAGCATTTTCACCCTTAAGTGTTGTTATGATATAATTGGTTATCATATCCATCTGGAAACTATAAGATCAGTAGTTCGAATTCCAGAAAAAGAACAGTTGATTTTTCTTGTTTAGATTGGACTGACTGAGTGCTGTGCCTTTGCTCAGTCGCTCATTCAGAGAGGGACAATGTGAGGGAGATTTAATTTATAGTTCCTTACATTGATATTGGCAGTTCAAATTCGTAAAGACATTACTATCGTAATGTGTTTCGTAGTCACCAGACTGAGAAAATCAGGATATTTTACAAATTAAACGACGCGACCGTTTCCGTAGCAGTTATTACAATAGTTATATAGCATGCTTTGGGGAGTGAATGGCCTTGCAGTGGCTATTCTAAAGTAACAGACTAAAAAAGAACTAAAATACAGCAGCCGGCGAATTTTTATTCAGATCCTGGAGAGGAAAGGCTGTAGAGTTATTAGGTATTTTTTGAAAGCAGGAGAGATGAAAAATGAGCAATACCTTTGCCGGGATTCGAACCACGGGCCTCTCGAATGCGCGCCGACTACTACACCACGAAGGCATGCTAAGAAGGCGGGAGGAATACCTTATAAGGCAGGCTGATTTTGACGTTTAATGCTCTAATAGTTCTGTAAGTACTATTTACATTATTTTAGTTGCTTAGTATTTAGTTCTTGTTCTAACAGTTGTAAATATTTTACTTTTTTAATTTATTTTTCGGTTAGTTCAAATATTAGCAAACTGAATATTTCGACAGTAAGAGATGAAACAGTATTTCCCTGACTATCAATCATATATTATTTGGTTATTTTTAAATTAAAAATCTACTTTCTTCTTTATCTCGCAGTGATTAATCTAGAAATCTAGAAAATCTTTATCCAAGAGCGATAGGATCGATTAGACAAACTACACATGATACAAATTGATGTATTTTCATGGGAAAACGTTCGAAGGTCTAGCTAGATTTGTTTTATTTCTATTAACTGTACGTTGAAGCGCTTGAAATCATTTCTGTCACGCCAATACTGTCATTGGCAGCAACCCAAAAAAGAGTGTGCCGCAAAAGCCTACTGGTAAGTGAAACGTTGTAGAAACCTCTACTCTTATAGTTGCATTACTCAAATTAACACATCCAAGAATTTTACCAGAAAGCTGCAGAAAGAATTTAAGAAAAAGGAATTCGGTCAGCAAAGCCACCTCCTCATCCTCCTCGAGATTAAAAAGAAAGAAAGAGAATTCAAGCAATTCTTTAGGACTTCCGCGGACGATATGACAATTCCATTTTCGCCGATGATTCTCTGTTCCTGAAGAGCTGAACCGTGAAGGTGTCCGATTCAGGAGTTCTCCAGAATTTCGTCGGAGGGAGGGTTAGACAGACAGCGAGGCAGATACAAGCACAAGTTTCCGCACGAATGGTACAACTCGCTTCCATTTCTTCATAGATAATGTAACAGACCTAAAAATACATTTTTCAGTACTTTAATCTTTATTTTTAATCGAAAAAGTAGCCATTAATCCTGTTTCTGAAAAATAACTTTTTGAGCATCCAGTACTTATTCAAGAGGACCACTTCCTTTTGAGAGCTGGTTTGTTTTTTTCATATCAGGAAAGGATTTTAGGGAGTTCTTATAGAATTTTAGTGGAAAATTAACATACCGTATATTCTGGAGTATAACGGGCACTTTTAATATGAAAAATAAAATTGAAATTTATGGGTACGCATTATATGTCGTATATAAAAATGATAGATTTAAAAATAAAGAAAAGAGGAGCATACAATAATTTCTACATACGTAATGAGCATACAATAATTACCTAAATGCTGTTACTGGCGAGTCTGACAATTTTCTAGGACCCAGTTTGCAACACTTTGTTCTAGGCCAGGCCATTTCGTACGCTCCTTTCCGCAAAGTACAAGGTGGTTATAATTAAAGTGACCCTATTCGGACCCCTCTGTTCTACTTATTGAATTCTACTCTAGAATCTGTTCTACTTATTGAATTTTGATGAAATTTCGTATATATGTTATACGGACAATGGGGAAACGATTTCTGAAATCAAAAAATTTCATGCCCGTCTTCTTCAAACTATTCTTCGACATGAGCCCTTTTCGCAATCTCTTTAAACGACGGTTTTCAGTCAATGCAACTAAGCCATTGCTGCCGTTCTGATAAAAGAGTTTTACCAGTAAACCTGGATCTTTCTTCTGTAAGGGCATGATTAACGATGACAAAATCACACAGAATGATTTTCTGGTTCTGATTGCAAGTCTCTGTATAGGTTTGACTAATTTGCATAAGGAATTTTTGAAAATTGCTATCCGGTGGTCAAAATTTGAACTATTTTTTTATTGCAGAAAGCTTTTCCCCATAGTCCATATAACGTATATACCAAGTTTCATTAAAATCCGATAGGCAAAACGGGTTCTACAGGGGTCTGAATAAGGTCACTTTAATAATAGGATCACTGAATATGGTCACTTATAACCACTCTGTGCATTCACGTTTTGCATATTAATTGTTGTCATATCATTTTCTTCCACTCACGTAGGGAGGTTTCACCATACGTGAGTGTCTTTGTTCATAAACATTCTTGCTGCAGCCTGATTTCCATTTTCTTTCGCAAATTGTATGACTTCGCATTTGAAACCACCACTATGCTTGCTTCATTTGGTAGGAGCCATGACTATTGAAAGGAAAACTAGATCATCTGTACTTTAGTTAAAAAAAAGACAATTTATTAAAGCCTTCGATTTTCACTTCAAAATCGCAGCCTTAAATGAATACACAAAGAGAAAACAAATTTGACTCCTAATTTCGCGAATTCATTCGGGTCGAAGATACATTCGTAACCCAAATTAGTTCCCTCTTTTTTCGAAACCCTAGAATAACATTCTTGTGCACACCTGCATTGAAAACAACTCACCCGTTCTGTAGAACTTTTTTACTCTCTCAAGCATTTGCCTCACATACGTATTGTTCATCTTATCGCTTGCCAGTTCAGTATACTATTGTACGAAAACCTGCGAAAAATATTCGAACAAAGGATTTAAAAAAATAATAGCATTGCACATGCATCTTTCAGATTTCTTCGTAACGAAAAGCTTGCGTGTTATATGGTGAATATAACTAACAATTTAAAAATGCCGTTTTAAATTAAAAGTGAGCGTTATACACCGATGCGCGTTAAACGCCGAACTATACGGCAATTATTTTCATATGAAATATTCACATGGCGTTTTTGCCTTCAAAAGACATTAAGTGTGTTTAGCATTAAAAAAAAGTATTTATACTGTCAGACTCTTTTTTAGTCTTATCAGTTTTCTTGATCCTTAAGATGCATCGCTGAGGTACATGACATTTTAACAGAAGCAATTAAGTACTTGAATGCCCATGCGATCCACATCCGTGGTGAAAATTACATTTCCTGACTGCCAAGTTGAAAGAAATGTGCAGCTGGTATGTCACTCAAATTTTTATTGAAATGCCCACATTGCGAAAGAATGAATTTTTTTGTATTTACTCATTTTGATGTGAAAGTGGTTTCCGAAATTTATTTCTTGACCCTTCTAATGCAAAGAGATAAAAAAACTTAGCAAATAGATTTTTTTTTCAACTATGGCTCTCATCTACAGGTTTTATTTTCATTTCATCCAAAAAAATAGGCAGAATAGATAAAGGCAGGTTATATTTTTAAAAAAATAATCTAAAAAATAATCCATATGTAATTTAAATTGAGTAATACAAAATACGTAATTTATAGTTAGCCAACAGTTTTAGAATTTGCTTCATAACGAACTGCCCAGACGGTATAGTGGGCCTATTAAATTATACAGATTTTTTGCTGCACTTCATTTAAATTTATTTCCTCTTATTATTCTGATTTAATTAACCGATGGAGGTAAGTTGAAAATGATATCAAATGACATGCGAAATTTGAAATCAAATATCCCGGTCAATTTTGTATTTACAGGAGCCAAATTTCTTATATTTTTATTTTTCATAACGAGTGTAAAATTTTACCAGTTATGAGAACGCGATAGCGGTTTAAAAGTTAGATTCGTTATTTGTCGAAAATTATTTTTTTTTTAAATTTAACATTGACAAAATGGAATATTTTCGTCATTCTAAACGTTTCCGTTATTGGAAGTACATGACTACGACCATCGATTGCGAAACTAAAGGCCGGGTAAGAAATTTCCAGCAGGGTAAGGGGGTGGATATATATAGACATAAAATATGTAAATGAACTTTATAATTTAATAATTCTTTATAATTTAATAAGATAAAAAATATGTAAATGACCTTTATAATTTAATTTAATAGTAGCCTCTTAATTCCTCTTTTTTAATTTAGCTATTTCCCCTCTATTCTAAAAAAAAAATAATAACATTTCTAGACTGCGTCATTTCTTGATCAATCTGTGTCAACATGGCATGCATAACGCTGATGTCGTAACTGATTCGGAACCTCAACTAAAAGTTTCGAGAATTGAAACCTTTCTAACATAAACCAAAACCTTCTCTTAGGGAGCTTCCCTATTGGATAATTGCGCATCTTCATCTTCTGCTTATCTTCCTGTAATGACGCTATTTCGCTGTGCTCTCTTCATATGACACTAGTATAAAAAGCGTAAATGTGGCACGATTAGAGTGCCAAGTAAATTCGGGCCACAAATGTGAATTGGAATAAAATGAATATTTAATCTTCCTCGGCTGCCAAGTTTCCAGTCACTACGGATTCAACATTTTAGCATACTCCGCTAATCATAATTCTTCCTTTTCACTACGGATCTGCGTGCTAATCCATCAGTATTGCCATATATATATATATATACATGTATATATATATGTATATATATATGTTATTGGAAAACTTCTGGTAAGAAAACGAAATAATATAAACATTTAATTGAAACATTTTTCGCTGAAAAGGACTGAATTAATTACAAAAGAAAATTGTATAGGAAAATTAATTTGTCTTTTGTTAAATGGAAGTGAAAAAAATTTTAAGCCTGAAATGTGTACTCTCTTATTAGCAGAAGGTTGCTTTAGTTTAAACATTTTAATATGAGATATATGGTTATTAATTCTAAGATTTAAAGAATTTTTTTGTTTGCGTTATGTACACCAACTATTTGTATTTCAAGAAATTATGTGAATACAATTGAAATTTTTTCACAGGAATTGCTCTTGTCTAGTGGAAACTGGATTAAGTGTGGCATTAAACTTATTCAGTTTTTCAAACAGAGGTTTTAACTTCCGTTAATTTTTATCTTATTGGAATGAACTAAGTAGTTGGCTACAGTGCACTTAGTTGTTTAAAGGAAAAGACTAAACCCTGATTCTCTTTCCTATATATTATATATATATATAGGAAAGGGAGGTGAAGAACTAGATATTATATCAGTCCTATATACAAAATTTCAACGTTCTACGACCAATTTCTTTTGTATTATGTGTGATACATGCAAATATACATACTTACGTACGTACTCATAGACATCAGGAAAAATACTTTTGAATTCATTTTAAATCCATTTTACAATACATTTTGAAAAAAAAATTTCTTAATTCTGTCTGTACGTACAGATGGCATGCAAAAAATTCTCTAAATTGATTCAGGAACGGTCAAAATAGTTATTTCCGCTGAAATATGATACCCCAAATTTTTCGCGGTTACAATACTTCCTTTACTTCGTATAACGAAGTAAAATATATTCTGGTTTTGTCCCTCATGCTTCTAGTAGTAAGATGGAATTCATGCTCGTCAGGGTTTTTTTCTAAATGACATACCTATTAATCCTGAATCTTTCAAAGAAACTGTGACTGGAGTTGAAACTTGATGCTTAGCTTACGATCCTGAGTCAAACTGGCAATCATTTCCTTGATTGCACCATGCTATAGAAACTTCGGTTTTAGAAATCTAGAGTAAAAACCATATTTATGACATTTTTTTTGTTAGAACGTGATAATGCATAAGGAATTACTTCTATAATGGACTGAAATTCAGCTCTAGTTCGAGACTCTTCAAGGGTCTATTGAAAAGTCTCCAGTTCATTAAGCTTCGAAAAGCTCGATCGAATAACTAGTTTCAGCTAAGACAATGTTCTCGTCAAGTTCTAGCAAAGATAAATTTCGCAGTTCTCCACCAGCAAGCAGCCTGCAGACTATTAAGTGGAACATCAAAATTATTTATTTAAATAATATTGGAAGTATTCAAACACCCGAAAGGAGAAACTTAAGCAGTGTTTCAAAAAATGAGTTCACCAAGTGAATCGAGGGAGTTATATGAACGTGCTATGTATACTGAATGTATGTATGTATACCACAATGATGGTTTCTTGGATTTGCTGATACAATGCATTTATAATTAAAATGCAAATCTTTATTATTTACGTAATATATGACATTCGAAGCATCTTTTATGAATTTCAATAATGTTGCTAATATTCATAGAACTTATTAGTTAGGCATATTGCGAGTTAAACGTATTTAAACTTTTTGATGCAAATTTAAATACATTTGACTTGTAATATGTCTTATTAAATAATTATATCACCTATTAAAATTATATCAACGAAATGTTTCATTAAAATTAAATTAAAAGGAAAGCCGCCGGCAAAAAGAGCGATATACACTGATGACTCATTGGTTAACAGTCACAGGATCTCAAGCTATGATCAACTATTCTAGGACTAAGCAGAAAATTTAGATGGATTCCAAAAATTTAATGGAACCAAGATCAGCAATCACCAAAGACTACACAAATCATTAATGACCGGAGACCTGACAGTCTGTGATGAAGATCAGTATTTCGTAAAGGGAAAATACTTACCCAGGCAATTTGTTTAGGAATGTACAATAATCCTGAGTAGCATAACATGTATTGCGCTCCAGAATATTTGAAAGGATTCAGCTAAAGTCATTTCTCACAAAGTAGTAACCTGAAGCAATAACCTTAAATTTTGGTAATTCGTCAAGTTTGTAACTTCTTTAATGCTTAATAATCATATATTCTAGGTTATGGGACTTACTAAGACTATGCAGCAAAACTACTTCTGTAAATTTTATATATTGCAAGAATGCGAAGTATCAAAAAAAGCAAATGCATTTAATGATTACTATACTCTATAATACGTTACGGATTGATGCTAAAAAGTAAAATGCAAAATTTATTATTATCAGTCACTTTGAGTATTATATTCTGTTAATTTTATAAATGTATTTAGTACGCCGGTAATCTTGTAGAGTCATTAGGATTTATTTTAAAGCAGGAGACATGAAAAATCAGCGATGTCCTCGCCGAGACTCGAACCTGTCGAACACGCGCCGAGTGTACTGACCGCTACACCACGAAGGCATGCTAAAAGGCGGCAGAAATACCTTATAATCTTAGATAATTTAATATTAGTTAAATCATCTTCCTCGTCATTCTCTGCTTCTTTTGA
The DNA here is from genome assembly GCA_000611955.2 of Stegodyphus mimosarum. Classification (NCBI taxonomy): domain Eukaryota; kingdom Metazoa; phylum Arthropoda; class Arachnida; order Araneae; family Eresidae; genus Stegodyphus; species Stegodyphus mimosarum. The sequence goes on along the minus strand of KK114132.1, from coordinate 20,783 downwards.
TATCAGGGGGGTTTCTATAAGCTTTCTACAAGTATTTTTGGTTATTCTTCAGCAATGTTCATCTTCATTAAATAATACTGCAGAATTATTCGAAGGAAGTTCAGCAATTCGGAGTGACTAATAGTAGGAATGACCTCATTTTACCTTTTCCAACAGAATTTCGCAGAAAAACATCCATTCACAATGATGTTAACATTCAAGTAAATACCGAATGCTTCACATTACTTCCAAACGCACTGCTTCTCAGACAGATCTCGTATAGTATAAAAAGGTGCCGGATTCCTGGATGTGCGTTGTCGGATTATCTGACATTTATTATATCGCAGAAAAAAATGCTACGAAGGCCCATTTACGTCAGGAATGTTCGTAAAAGTGGTGCTGGGTTATGGAGAGAGTCGATCTAATAGATGCCAGATTATCGGACTTTTATTGTGCCTTCCTAGAGATTCAAATTCAAATAATTTTTCAGTGACAAAATACGAAACGTTAACCAACGCTAACTTACTTTCGATTTCCGATTGACACTATCAGCTCTGGATAAGTAAAAATCTTTTTTATTATTTATTTTTCCCGACCATAATGCTAGAAAGTGCCACTTTCACGTAGTGTCTTGCGAAGCAATATTCAAGTGAAAGATAGACCTCGCGTGCTTTGCCTCAGTAAATCATTCACATATTGATCTCCTTTGAAGCGCTACACTACAATACTGAATTTTGACCTTGTGACATATAAAGCAGCGTTTTATAATAATTATGTGCATATTTTTGGTAATAAATATTTGTATTATGAATAGTCTTACTTATTATTAAAACATTAGAAATATATAATATGCCTTGCCTAGTTCCAGTGTAAAACTGTAACATAGACTGCAACTCGGATTTTTTTTCCTTCTCGACCAAGAGAAAGCCGTACTTCGAAAATGTTGACACAGTTTTGACTTTAGAAACGTGTTTGGTGGATCTTTCTCAAATATTTAGACGTTTTGTAATGTGATAAGGTATTTATTATCCATGCAACATTAGAAGTTTTAGAACTCTAAATTGTCCAACGCCGATAAATCATAAGTTATCGGCTGTGAACTCATAAGTTATTTCTGTATTTCTGTGATTGTCATGCACAGGTCATCGATCACCAATGCATTTGACTCTCATCGGTACCCTTCATTTCAGTTTTTCTTAATGACCTTCAAAAATTTATAACATGGCTTCGCACTGGTGTCCTTGTAACGTAAGAGCATCCGAGATGGATGAATAATCAGACCAGCGGTCTTTTAAATATTTATTTTAAAACTTAATAAAGATTTCTTGAGTAATAAAAGTAAACCAATAAGTCATTACAGCCATACATACAAAAGCTACAGCTTGAAGCGGCTCTGAACAGTCGCGTGGCGCGACTTCTTTACAGCTACATTTAAATAAACGTCTCTAAGCAAAATCGCTCCCTAAAAAACTCTTTCTTCCTTTTACGTTAAATTCGAAAGGAAACCTCACGGGTGGGGGACTGTCCTTCCGAGTTTCTACTGAGGAAAATTATCATCCGGTCATTTAGCGGACACTGGGTGATAGTTCGCACGGAAACCACAGAAGGGGTACCCTTAACACACTTCCGTTGTTATTTTACCTGAAGATTAGTTCTCTTGGAAAAAGGAAGTCTTCTAACGTAAAATGGACGATCCTCTTTGACGATCGTTACAACCCTTTCCCTCCCCGGGAGGGGGTTTGCAGAATTCTAATATCTCTTAATTAAATATTACTGCTAGATACGCATAGAGTCAACACTAAATAATGAATTAAACACAAAAAAATGTTTATACTTCGCTGGGTCAAGTTGTAGAGACATTAGGTTATTTCGAAGCAGGAGACATGAAAAATGAGCAACGCCTTCGTCGGGAATCGAACCACGGACCTCTCGGTTACCACGAAGGCATGCGAAGAAGGCGGGAGAAATACCTTATATACTCCCCCTTTTAAAGGGCGACTGGGGTTTTGGGGACCCAATCGCCAAATCCCGGTGGTGGAGAATCATCATCCACCACCTTTTTTAGTTCGGGCGCCAGTATCAGGACTGAGTGTTCTGTGCATGTGTTTAGCAAACATTTTTGAAGTAACTCCTTAACCTAAAGTCCTGATCTGGAACAGGCAGCTGAAATGAGTTTTGTTCTGGTGTAGATGCTGTGCTGGAGAATAACTGCACTTGAAAGAGATTTAAAATCCTCTTTTATTAAAACAATATTATTTACACACTTCCCAACTCGGAAGGGATACAGAAAGTAAAAGACCCCACTTGGGCCTAACTTAACAATCAGATAAATTTATACTAAACCTAAATAGAAATTTAATTAAACTTTGCTCACAGAGCAAATCGCGGAGTTGGCCTCTAACTAAATGGTGCGTAGCAAGAAATACTAATACTAGCGCACTTCAATTTATTTCAATGAGCAATCACGTAGTAAGCACTATGGCTTATAATTTTAGCTGCTAGCTGGTCAGGCGAACGTCGAACAGAATGACCGTGATCCGAGACTAAACGCTCTCTCACACTAAGAGGTTTTCTACCTCTGGTTTAAATAGTACTTGGCTCCACTTCAAATTAGCATAAGCTGAAGAGCGCGCTTCTTCTGACGGGAAGTTGAAACAGAGAAGAGATAGAAAGATTTAAATTAAAATAAAACTTTGTTAGTTTAACTAAAACCTTACAAAGTACCAAGGATAAAACAATAGGAACTTATACTGAGGCCAGTGAAAAAACATATAAATAAATACTAAGCTTAATCACACACATCAAAATAGAATTTTAGAATTTTTCTGAAATCATGTGTATGCAATATACATTCTTAAATTTAATAGCGATTTTGCATCTAGCCAGGCTGAAAAGGAAAGCCTTGCAGATGTATGATTATCAGTTTCTGATAATCTCTCTGCGGAGACCCGAAAGTTCATCCAGAACTACTGCACTTGACCTCAATACAATTATACATATTTGATATGGCATTAACATAAGAGGAACCACTTCATTATACGTTTGATTTACATCTTTCTTGAAATATTTATAATCCTTTCCTTTAGGTACCTCATGATAAGACTAACATAAATGAATCACGAATTGTGGATCTTTCTGTTTCCCCTGGTAAATTTACAATACACGAAGTTTTGGACAAATTATTTATGAAAATTTCAGGCTCTGTCAAATTTATCGAGAATTTGTCTGGATTCCTCTCAGTAACAGAAGAGAAAACTTCTAATGTAGTCGTCTCCGAATATGTGGAGGTGCGGTTAATATATTTTCCTTTTCCGTAAGTGTGGTGGACAAAAGACCGTATGTAATTTTCCTATTGAACTGCTTCGGGAATGACCCGAGGTTTCCGACCATTCTCCATGTCTTTAATTAGCACTTCGGTTTCTGTTAGATAATTCCTTTCTGAGGAAAAATTTTGAGAGTCTAACTTGCTAAATAAACGGGTGATTTCCTATAATTACTTTCTCTTTGTAAGTGAGAATTTCGAGTCGTGTCTAATGACTGGAAAGTCGGTTCATTCACCTCTTTGTTGACCACGAGCAATTTTGCTTCCCTCAGTTCTTTTGTTCGGGATGAGGGGTTGTTTTTTTCTACACGGAGGGACGAAACGTCCTTTGTGGTCATCGGGTTTTCTTTAGGTAAACTAGCTTCGCTTTTCGGGAGCAGGATTCCCGGAAAAGGTCTGATCGCGTCCTTAACGGAGGGCGAATTTCTCCCCGTTAGCTATGCACCTGCTATCTTCATGCATTTCAATTGTGGTTTTGCCCGTTTTCAGTTTCGGGACTATGATGTCGACTCTTGTACATCGGTTGTCGACAAAAGACTTCTTCATTTTGATTTCCTGCTAATTTTTCTACAGTTCGGTTTTCGAGCAAATACTGTTAGACTTCCAAACCGTTCCTACCGACTGCAGCTTGTTTCTTTAATCTCGTTAATTCAAACTACCTTCTTCTCTCCTAATTCTATCCTGCTTCTTTTTTTCTTGTGTTCTAATTCTTTCCTGCCTCTCTTCCCCTTCTCTCTCAAGCCTTATTGAAGTGATATTTTCCAACAGATTTTTCACTAGCTCCCTCCTCATAGGATCCATTTCTCCTAATCAGCTGTGTTAGAGGCAATGTCCTAATCTTAGGTGCAATCTCTTCCCTTAACTCTTCAGCTAAAGTTAAAAGGTCCTCTTTTCTAGCTTTTGCTAAGAATGCCATGATAAAAGCCCAAAATATGACAACAATCTAACAGTTCTAGCTCCCTCTCTCTATATATATAAAATTGTTTTAAACAAATATCAGATTCAAATATGAGAAGTAAAATTGAACCCTTAATTTTTTCACTACATATCTTACAGATCTAAACACAAATGCAAGACAATTTACATTACAATATGCACATTATGAGTTCAAATATAATTTGTTTACTTGAGAGCTTATGATACTGCACATAATATTAACCTTTCAAATGCTTTACATTCAGTTGCGTTAACTCAAATGCTTATGATAATACAATATACTATACTCTCATCAGAATTCCAAAGTGTGTTAAAAGTATGCATTCCATTTAAATTAGATTAAAAAAACATATATATGCTCACAATTAAACATTCCTATAACAACAGTTAAAATGTAACATACTAGGGATTTTTAGCCTTTCCCTTTTACGCTTTCAACAGACAAAAAATGTTTCAGTTCTTACAGAAATAATGTTTTACACACTTTAACTCAACATTTTAACACTTTAAAACATTCAAAACGTCTTAGAAATTATATGTTAAAATACCAGCTAGCCTTAGAACCTACCAAATTACAGTAATTCTTCTCTTTTGCACATCTAGTTATATCAGCTTAATTCCAGCACAACATATTAACACTTCAGATATTGAAATATCTATTAGCTCATTCAAATTCTAAAATTTATGCTTCTTATTTTAAACATAAAACCAAGCAACGCATTTCTTAAGGCTTTACGGAAACAATGTCGACTTAAAACAGTTATGCGAACTTGTAGAAACCGAATTATAGAAATAAATTAAATTACGTAACTGCCTCAGTATAAAAAATCCAAGGTACTTACCGCCTGGATTGTAGATTTGATACACAGGTTGATGCCTGGAAAAGGGATGCTGTCACAAATTAATTAATTAATCACAGCTTAAGATTTTTGTATATGCTGATGATCCCGACACTTATATCACTTCTTTTATCACAACTTTCAGGACACTCCACTTTCGGACACTGATGATCCCACAAGAGGCTGAGGAAATTTGGACTAGAATTTTTTTAGAACCTGACGGTCCACACGGATGAAAACCTTTTTTTCACTTTACACAGGAATTGAATTCGGACACGAGACGGTCGCACAAAATTAAAAAAAAATGCTGATGATATTTTACACAATGACAGTCCCACAACTTGAGCTGGAATCAGGAGACAGGTTTTCTTTCATATCAGGACTGACGTCCGTAAACTTCCTTCGTGGATTTCCTATCCACACCGCTTAAGGATGGACTGTATTGAGGAGACTGGCGTTCTTCTTTATCCGAACTTTCTATGGATTTCCGTGGTCCGTAACTTTTCCATGAATTTCCAATCCACACAGCTTAAGATGAATTGTACTCAGAAGACTGATGTTCCTTTTTAATCGGACTGGCGTCTGTAACTTTTCCGTGGGTTACTGCTTCCACCTGCTGCCACCATTTTTATATATAGCTGTAACGTAAGAGCATCCGAGATGGATGAATAATCATATTAGCGGTCTTTTAAATATTTATTTTAAAACAAGATTTCTTGAGTAATAAAAGTAAACCAATAAGTCACTACAGCCATACATACAAAAACTACAGCTTGAAGCGGCTCTGAACAGTCGCGTGGCGCGACTTCTCTACAGCCACATCTAAAGAAACGTCTCTAAGCAAAGTCTCTCCGTAAAAAACTCTTTCTTTTACGTTAAATTCGAAAGGAAACCTCACGGGTGGGGGGAGGCTGTCCTTCCGAGTTTCTACTGTGGAAAATTACCATCCGGTCATTTAGTGCAGTGGTTCTTAACCTTTTTAAGCCGCGACCCAAATTTGAGAAATATGTTCATGTCGCGACCCAAAAAAAAGTCAAAATTTTTTCATTGCTTTATTTTAGATCGTATTTTTAAAAAATCTTCAATCCTACGATGATGATTTTTTGTAACTTACAAATTTTTTATTTATTTTTTAATAATAAAGATAAACAAAAGTACTTTTCGATCCAAGGAAAATTTAAATAATAATCAAGTTTCTTTTGTCTTGCAATATGCCAAGCCACATAAAAAGAAGCAAGTGTAGCTTGTTTGGCAGAATTTATAAAACCATTACTACTTGGTGCATCCAAACGCTGTCTTTTTAAATGGGCTTCTTTTCTTTCGAAAAAAGTACGCACTTTTTCCTCAAAGGAAAAATTTTTATGTTTTGCATCAAAATGTCTTTTAAGTTTGTTCGGTTTCATCGATTCATTACTTAATATTTCACTGCACAACACGCACTGCGGCTTGTTCACTCCTCGATCATAAATGCAAGTAAAACCTAATTCTAAAAATGCTTCCTTGTATTCACGTTTTGCCATTATTAGGGTGATTACAATTTTACAATACGCACTGCAGCTTGATCACTCCACTATTAATAATAAGACAAAATTTGTTTCTAAAATGCTTGTATTCACGTTTCACTGTTATTCACAACACAATACGCAGAAACGAGTTTTTGACAGAGAGCTTACTGAGTCTGCGCGCACGCAAAGCAATGGCGTGCGTGCCTTATTTCCTAGAAGAGAAAGCCTCAGGACAGGAATTGGACGTCACTTCCGGATGGCCATTCGCGAAGAGTGGTAAAACCTAAACATTGTATTAGGGAATAACTTGTATTAGGGAATAACTCTTCTAGGAGGTGTTGGTATTACTTATTATTTGGTGTATTACTAACGTTTTTGATTCGACTCAGCGCGACCCAAGAAATATGCTTCGCGACCCAATTTTGGGTCGCGACCCATAGGTTAAGAACCGCTGATTTAGTGGACACTGGGTGATAGTTCGCACGGAACCCACACAAGGGGTGCCTTAAAACATTTCCGTAGTTAATTTACCTGAAGATTAGTTCTCTTGAGAACAGGAAGTCTTCTAATGTAAAACAGCGATAATCCTTGATGATCCTTACAGCAGTGTCCTTCGATCAACTTTTATCTTAGCACATACCTAAATTTATGCACCACTGCAAATTAATGGCTGTCAAGCCTAAGTTATCGGTAACCAATGATTTTCATGGCCACCTTTGATTTAATTTTGTTTCGATAATATATTAAAATGATAACATTTTACATATATTTTATTTATAATACACCGGGCACTAATTGATGGGTATTTGGACACCAATTGATGATTTCTAAACGTATGAAATTTTATAACCTGTTAGCAGTGAGTAGGGTTTCGAAGAGTTCTGTTACGGTTACGGTTTGATAGATCAGATCTATTACTCTGCAACACTATTAAAAGAACAAAAAACTACACAGTTATCGCAAAAGATTGCCGTGTTATTTTAATCCCGTATAACTTCTTAGCTGAAAGTAGGACAAACAACGTAAAATTTAAACAACAAAAGAACAAAATAAAACAAAAAAAAATCTGAAATTGTTCAGGTTTAAATGATCGCCTAAAAGAACTCTTTTAAAGTTTAATATTGTTGCGAAAAATTCGGCAGTTGCGCCTGTATGTAAGCTTTCCGGCATAGCATTAGGGTTGCCATAAAATAGTGTATGGTAGGGTTGCCAGATTGGCGAATTTATCGCCCATTTGGCGACCAAATCGGCGATATCCCATGGTCCAATCAGGAAGCTTCTAGAAAAACTTCCTGTCGAGATATTTCTCGAAACCTGTGGAACCTAAGGAAAAGCTATATAAACCCTTGCGTTTCTGAGAGCCGGCATTGTGAGAATTGTAAGAATTTGAGTGTGATTAGTTGCGAGAGTTGTGAGAATAGCTGCTTACTGTGAGTACTAAGCTACGCGAGAGTTTTGTGAACGGAAAGCGATAGAGATAGTGCTTTTCCGTGAAGCTACCTTTACAGTATAGCTTGAGAGTGTATTGGTGATTGTTCCACGGTGTTTATTATAAGTTTAGTGTTGCCGTGAAGTTACCTTTACAGTTACAGCCTGAAGCTGTGTTGCTGATTATTTCAGCGTATTTATTGTAGATTTTCGACGATTTTAAAGGTAATTTTGGAACTGTGCTGTCAATAGTGATTCTTGTAAATAAATTGTGCTTTTTACTGTTCTGCATCGTGTTTTCATCGGATACTCTCAAATCCACGAACCCGTATAACGCAACAATATCGTTTATCAGTAGAGATGGCCCAAGTGGAGTAGCGAAACATTTTATATGAGACGAATATGCATTTAGACTATTTTGGGGATATTATATAGCTTCTGCGTATTTAAAAAGTTAAAAAAAAAACCCTAACCTAATTCTATAAAAGTACTGTTACGAATTTTGTACACAGATAGATGATTTTAGTGCAATAATGTATGTGAAATTGTTGTATTTTTCTGTGTAATGTAACACGAAAAGTTTAAAAAAAGTGAAAATAAGTCTGCAGGGGCATTAACATTGAGTAATTGGGTATATCGGTAATTTGACGAACTATCACCAAGCTGACAACTGTTTTGGCCACTTACTTTGTCTTCAAATTTGGCGAAAAATCGCCAAAGGTCACCCAATTTGGAGACCATTTGGCCACATTTTGGTCCTGTCCTTGTATCACGGTAATAGGTATTGTAATTGAATAAATGTAATTGATCACTGTAGCTGCAACAGTAATTCGACCGTCATGTTGCTTTCCAGTAATTTCGAGTAGCAGAAAGTACTAGAAATATCTCGATGGCCGGTTGAAAACTATGTAAGGCTAGAGAGAACATCTGCTCTCAGTTTTGATTGTTGTTGCGAGTCGTTTGTTCAGCGTGAAGTGAGATATTTCCGGATTAGCTTTCTCTTTAATTGCGCTTTGTATTGCGTTTTGTTCAACGTTCTTAGTAGTTTGAAGTGTAGCTACTCATTGTACTCTGTGATACTGTGAACACCTGTACCAATATTTCTGTGGAAAATTCTAGAACTTTTAAGTGTTTCATGTGGTAAAAATAAATTTTATTAACCTGTCATCGGACTTGTGTGCATTCAATCTATTACGAACACGTACGCACGCAACAGAATTTAATGTTTTTAATTAGGTGTATCGTAAGTCAAGTGCATTTTTATTTAAATAATGAGATAAAATATTAAAAAAAATAATTTTTTTAAGGACTGCATTTATTGTTTTTAAATAATTTAATTTTAAATTCAGCTCAGTAGCAGAGAGATTAAATATGTAAGAATAATATCTTACGGTTTTTTCGAATGGCAACACCCTCTAATGAAAAGTTAAACAACTCATTTACAGTGGACCACGCAAAATAGCGTTTCGAGACTAATAGCCCGTTCGAGGTAGTAACAAATAACTGAATAAAAATAGAGTAAAATAAAATAAAGTGGCATTAACTAGTTAATCACTCGTTCAAATCGCGAAATAATATAATTTCGAGGTTAACAGGAATTCGATACTTGTTAACGGATTATCTGCCTATCGAATTCGCGTTAGGCGCCCTTTTCTAATAACACAATTCATGCGACTGAGAACTTTTGTGAATTATTTTTTTTGTACCTTGGGAAGCTACAAAACACTAGAAATATCACTTCGGGTCCAAGTTTATTGCGCAAATTATTTTTTTAACCCCTAACTACATTAATATCCAATTCTGGCAGTCCGTTTTGAGACAGGGTACACACACTAATGTTCGTCCTACGCAAACTGTAGTTATTCATTAAAAAGGCGAAACAAAAGGACCTGCAATTCCGGCAAACAAAAGAAAAACTCGGGGAGCGATTATTGTTGCCTCGCTTTTGACAAATGGTAGCACCAGCGACACAAACGGGAAAAGAAGAGAAACAAATAAACAATAAGGCCGGCACCGAATGCAGGTGACCATTAATAATTTTCTCTATCGGACGAAAAATAGGAAAGATATTGCAATAGCAGTGTTGGAGAAACATTATGGTACAAAGGATTTGCCACGTACCGACAAATTTCTTGTATGTCTGGATGTTTTTGAGCAATAAACCAATAATTAACAGATGCTTTATCATGCAGATAATTATCTGGAAATTTATTTTTATCATACAAACTGGTGATTCGAGATCTACCGGTGGATCGAGAGAATAATTTTGGTGGGCAGAAGAATGTTTTGAATTCTTTTCCTTACTGAATAAATATTATATACCACATAGATTACAAATATTTGAAGAGATTCGCTTAAAATCGATATAAGACAAAGCTTTCGATTCCCCGGCTATTGATTATGTAAAACACACCCAGTAGTTTCAATATCATTCATTATGAGATACAACACTTAATTTGACTGTAACAGATTCTAATTTTTAATTTCTTTAATAATTATAGTTAAACACTTCTTAATTTATTTTCTTGTTTACTTCTTAATTTAATTCCGATTCATTTAATTAATTAAATATTCTTTTGTTTTGTTATCATTAATTATAACACACACTTATAACTGGTGTATAACTGGTACACACTTATAACTGGTAACGTATAACTGGTAAAACGTATAACTGGGGGGTAATTCCAATACCACCAGCGGAAACAAGGACCTTCATTCGAAGATGAACTTTAAATGAATAAATAAAAAAATAATAATCTGAAAGCTTTCAGATTTTATATTACAACCAGAGGGGCGTTTTTTAACGCTTCGTGTTTTACCTTTATTTGTTAAATATCATGTTCTTCGCATTTAAATCATAAAATTCAATAAACAGAAATGTCACAAAATAATTTAAAAAGAGAATATCTTTAGAATTTCCGGTACACAGTCTTGAGCGCTGGAGATAAAAATGTTTTTATTTTTCGGACGGTGTTGCCATTCCTCACTTTGAGATCCTTGAGTTTGTTAATCAAAAATTCGCTAAAGTTTTGCATTACATTACAAAGGTTACAAACAGATAATAAAAAAATTCCAAATTCCAAATCTGGGCCTCCAGATGTCCATATTCGAATAGAGGACTACGTTATTCAAAATTTGATGCCTTTAGGTGCCGTTGTTTTTTCACAGCGCGAGAAACATTCATACATTCATGCAGATTCTTCATTATTTAATTTTTTAAAATAAAATGCAGGGCTGTAATAATTGGTGGTAACAATTTAAAAAGTGAAACGCCGCTTTTAGTGAAATAACGCAAAATGCTAGAACGAAACTAATAACTTTCTGGGAAATTAACTCTTTGGGATATTAAAATGAAATAAAATAAATAAAATTACTCATTTTTCTAATTACAGACTTCGATTTATTAGTGGGAACAGATATACTACTGTGGTCAAAACCTATCGGGTTTGATTCATTTAAAATATGCACGGGCAGGAAATCATTTACGAAATTTTTCTAGAAATTGTTACGATTTCATGGACATCTAAGAACATTTCTCTGGAAATCTGGAAACCGCCTCATGGACATCTGGAAATATTGCCTATCTCAACTCCTTTAATAATTAGGGAGTAAATTCTTTTTTATTAATATTTTTATATACAACTGAGCAAAGAGCATGCATTAAATTTTGTTTCCACAAAGGAATTTCTTTTGCAAAAAGGCTTTGAAATTTTAAAAAAAGACTTCAAAACAACACTTTATTAAAAACAAATATTTTAAAGCTGGTACAGTACGTTTAAGTACTGCTTTAATGTTCCTATAATAGAATCTTTGTCATGTGGGCAATTCTTAAATCATTTCTAAGCAATTTTAGAAGACTGTGTCGACTTGCGGCGCGCAGTTTCTCAGTTTTTTTTTAAAAAGTTGACTTTCTTACAAAAGCAACAACTATGTCCAGTTAGCCCAGAACGTTAGTCTGTTTCTGAAAGTTAGGCCTTCTTAAAGTGCATTATTTCGAGCGATGAAAGTAAATTTACGTTTTTGATGTACTAATAGCTCGGCAGACTAATGAATGCCTTTCGAAAGGTGCAGCAAGAACCAAAAGATTACGTCAAATTCCCTAAAAGTGGTAGACAGTGTTTATTATTTTCTTCGACTGTCGTGATGTACGACATCATGATTATCTACGAACTGACCATTCTTTTAACAAAGGACATTACTTGAGTGATTTGAAGTAAATACTCAAGCGTATGCTTGTGGCATTTCATGGAAAATGTCATGATTTTTGGTAAGGTAACTGATAGAGTTTGCAATATGATAATGTAACTGCAAGCAGTGCTCTTGCTTTTCGTGTAATACTATCCACAAATGCCTGACACACAT
>KK114131.1:385043-400551 GCA_000611955.2 Stegodyphus mimosarum | reverse complement strand
AAATTACCCATAATTTGCGAAGTAAGAGTCGGCTTACATTTAAAACATGTTACACATTGATGTACTGTTTTACGTGCGAGATTACGGCCATTTAAAGGCCAAAATTTTAAGCGTACTGCATTTAGAAGACCTTGTGGTCCAACATGAAATAATTTCCTGTGCAAACTTTGAAAATAAATTTTACTTAATCTTGAAGCCTTAGGTAAAATAGGAGGATGTCTTTGAGAATATAGCACTGAAGCATTTTTTAACCTTCCTCCAACACGTACTATTCCTTTGTCATCAAAAAATGGAAATAAATTCGAAACATCACTTGATTTATTCATATTTAATCAAGACTTCCTCGGCTTCTCTTACCTCCTCCACTGACAGTGGTCCGGTTCTTTTTACTTGATTCCTACAATTGAAAATAAACCTGAAAATATAAAACAAAACATGGTTAATTTTATAATAATTGTTTGAAAGTTCCAAGAGGTCGTCCATAATAGAATATTGAGAGCTGTGATTTAGCAGGGCAGTTTCTTTACAAGTCTCATCTTCAGATGGAATTTTCCTTTCCCGTCGCAAAGTTTCTTTTTCGACTTGCTCGATGGTTTCAACCTCAGGAACAAATGGTTGCAAGTTCTTGGAAATTTCAGGCTCCATCAAGAATTTTGGACCTGTCCACCATCTGGAATCGGTTACCAAGGAATCAGCACTCATTCCACGCGAGAGAAGATCTGCCGGATTTTCTTTACCTGCACAGTGATGCCAAGAGTTGGGATCTGTTAGACTGGTGATTTCGTTCACTCGGTTTGCCACAAACTGCTTCCATCGCGCTTTTGCACCCTTTATCCAAAAGAGTACAATCTTGGAATCTGTCCAATGATAGTCAATAGAAGATCTTTTAAGATTCACGATTCTCCTTACCTTAGAACTTAGACGAGCTGCAAATAGAGCACCCAACAGTTCTAATCTTGGCAAGGTTACACCGTTTAATGGAGCCACACGACTTTTTGAAGTTAGGAGTTTCACCGATATTCCATTGAGAATCTTTACCTTCAAATATATGGCAGCGCCATATGTCTTTTTACTTGCGTCACAAAAACTGTGTATTTCAACAGTATCTTCCCGTGAAAGAGAATCATTAACCAATCTAGGTATTTTCAAATTCCCTAAGTGATGAAGTTCAGCACACCACTTCTTCCACTCCCTTTCAGTTTCTTTTGGTAAAGGTTCATCCCACTGAATTTTTTCCTTCCAGAGATCCTGGATAAGGCATTTAACTCGAATGGTGAAAGGCGAAATTAATCCTAAAGGATCAAATATCTTTCCTTTTGCTTGAAGTAAGAAGCGTTTCGTATTTTTGCCCATAGAAAGAAATTCCAAGAGATTTCTAGTATCCATAGTTAAATAATCTTCATGTGTCTTCCAAAAAAGTCCCAGAATTTTAGTTTGGTGTGCGCCCAAGCTGAGAGTAGTATCTACAGGATAGGTATCAAATTCTTCGTTCTTCCATTGCTCCATTAATTTAGCATTATTGCTAATCCACCTTCTGAGGACCATTCCAGCATCTTCCATAATTTTCTTGGCATTTCTGGATACTTCAAGTGCTTCTTCAAAATCCTCACATCCAGCAATGAGATCATCTACATAAAAACATTTGTCTAAAATTTCAACAGTTTCGGGAAAATCTTCCTTATATTTTTCAAGGTGATGTCTAATAGTAGCTGCTAACAGGAATGGGCTCGAGCTGACTCCGAAATTCACTCGATTGAAACGATAAGTCTCTAAATTGGGCCTTTTATCAACACATGGATCATCATTACTCCAATGAAAACGAACTGCGTCCTTATGTTCATCGGAGAGGCAAATCTGCAGAAAAGCTTGTTTAACATCTGAACAAAATGCAATCTTCTTCAATCTGAAATTAATTAGTAAGGCCAAAAGATTTGGATTTAAGTTAACCCCTGGCCACAAGCAGTCATTTAAAGAAAGTTCATTATTTTGATGGCTACCCGCATCAAAGACGATCCTAGTTTTCGACGTTAAACTACTTTCTTTCCGCACAGCCTGATGAGGCAAATAATATATAGGTCTATTTAAAGTATTTTCTGGTGCATCAGGATTTACGATGCTTATTATGCCTTCTTTTAAATAATCACAAATAATTTCACAGTATTGTTGATGTAACTCAGGATCATGACTAAATCTCCTCCACAAATTCTGAAAACGCTGCCGCGCCAAGGAATAATTATCAGATAATTCTTCATAATGTTTCCTAAAAGGTAGTTGCACTATGTAACGTCCGTTTTTAATATCTACAGTGTCATTAAAAATTTCCATCGCCTGAGCCTTTTCATGCACAACTGGATCATCACGAATACCGAGTCCCTCTAAATCAAAGAAAAGTTTTAAAGTACTCTGAAGAGAATCATTTTGCATAAGAAAACAATGTCCTTGATAAGAAGATTGTATTTCGTTAAGCTTCCCGCATGCTATCCATCCGAATTCAGACTCTTTAAAGAATAAATCATCGTTTATTTTATACTTATTATTTTTCAAAGCCTTAAAAAACAAATCAGCGCTTATAAGAGCATGTACCTCTGAAGCTTCATAAAATGATTTATCAGCTAAATTTAAAAATCGTGGAATTTCTACTTTCGAAATACCCAACGTAGTACACGGAGTTAATCCTGTTATCGTATTTACAGTTAAGAATTCAACTGGTTCATTAAAGGTGCAATCTTCATTTGAAATAAATGTATTAACTTTCCATTTACTATTTTGGATTGATCCATTAAGACATGTAACAGGCGTCTTAATTTTCTCCCTTTTTATTCCTAAACATTCACATATTTTATCAGTAAGAACGCATATATTAGATGCGCTGTCTAAAATAGCTCGGATTTTTATTCTTCGATTATTGGCGTCACGGACATAAATCTCTGCAGTAGAAAAAAGTACACTTTTTCTTTTTTGTTTACTTTTATTACTTAAAACACTCAATGCCTTCAATTCTGAGTCACCTTTTGCTGCATCAAGCTCACTTGTGTTTGGTCTATGCGGCGTCACCGGGCGACTAGAAGTCTTGGAATGACCTTCATTACCCATACATATTAATTTATTGTGTTTCTCCCCGCAAGCGCATTTAAATTTCGAGAGACACTGAATTTTCTTATGGTTTTGCTTTAGACATAATTCACAGAGCTTATGTGAACGAATTAATTTTAATCTTTCATGAACACTTAATTTTAAGAATGTATCGCAAAGGAATATAGGATGAAAGCTTCTACAAACAACGCAGTTTTTATTTTTACTTTCATTCGTCAAAAGAGCTTTTGATTTATGGGAAGGGGAAGAATTCTTGTTTATATTAATCTTACTTCCGGTTGCAATATTTTTATTTATAGATAACAATACTGATTCACGCTGCTCTAAAAATTTAATAAACTCCTCCAGGGTTGGAACTACTTTCGATTTGTGAGATAATTCGAAATTTTTCCTAGATTCTTTATCTAGTTTTTGAAGAAGAATATTTATTAGAAAAACATCACATAACTTGTTCTGTTCATACTTTAACACTTTCAAAGCGCGTAAATTCTTTTGTATACAATCAATCATACTTCTAATGTCTTTCGCATTTTCGCATTGAATCTTTTCAAAATTTAAAATATTCTGCACATGAATGTCAACAATCAGACGTTCATTATCATAGCGAGATTCCAATGCATTGTACAAAGATTCAAAATTATCAAAGTTACTGGCTAAATGCTTAGCGTCATTAGTAAGACAAGATCTCAGATAATACAATTTCTGCGAATGACTTAACTGAACATTATTTGTAATTAAATCATCAAATTGAGTTTTAAATGAACTAAATTCTTCATATTTTCCTGAAAATTCAGGCAAAACTAATGGTGGAATTTTAGTTTTGATTTGAAAATTTTCACTTAAATTACTTTCAGTAACATTTACTGCTTTTGCAGAATTTAACTTATTGTAAGAATTAATGAGAATTTCAATTCTTACCTCCAGTTTTTCTAGACGATCATCACAGTGGTTTAAATCATCATCAATAATTGCGAGATCATCATCCTTGATGTCGCTTTGTGCGTAGTACGCACTTCGTAGCTCATCAACTTTCTTCTGAAGAGCTTGAATATTTTTTAGTTTCACTTTAAGTTCAACTAAGTCCACATCATTATTTGCAGTCTCCATAAAATTTTCAAATCTAGTTATTTTCCCTTTTAGGGATGCTTTGCTTTTCATTAGAGTATCCATATCGCTGAAGTAACCTCCAGGCTCAACGGAGCCAGATGTTTAAATTATATTCTCTTAATGATTATTTTTATCGACGGACCAGCTTCACTGCTTCGTTTTTTAATTATTTTATTAAGAAAACATCATATACAAATATTTACAGTGAAGCGGAATAGAATTTAATTGTGAGCTTCGTTTTACAGTAATTGCTCACGTCAGATAGGTTTGATTTCTTTTCTCTATCTGCCTCAATCGTAGGAGGCGATCCATTGGCGATATTCGTTGGCGTAAAATGCGCCAACACCCGCCATTCCTGTACTAGAATGTTACTTCTTAAAAGTGGCTAATGTTTTTTCATAAAGAATTTGTCTTAAAAGTGGCTAATGTTTTTTCATAAAGAATTTGTCCTTATTGCTTTTATTAAAAAATCTGATATGCACACAACGTGACTTCCTTGTACGGAATATTAAATTATACGCATTTTGCATTTCATTTAAACTTGGATTGAATTAAATGTACTTCGTCGATAACGCATAAACCACAGAATTAATGCACTCTTTAAAAATTCACTATATTTGTTTACCATAGCGACAAGCTGCGCTAGGTTCACTTAACAACGTTACATCTCATTCATTTTATAACACAGAATTCACAAAAATTATGTATATCGTGTGAAGAATTATCTAATCGTTGCCACACGTTCTATTTAAATACTATAATAAATCTAAAACTAATGTATAAAAGAAATTAAACAAACAAACAAAAAAAAAAATCTGAAAGATTTCAGATTTTAAATTACGTCCAAAGGCGCGTTTTTTTAACGTTTCGTGTGCTACCTTTTTTTTTATTAAATATCATGTACTACGTACTCAAACCATAAAATTCAGTTCAAAATCAATATCGCAAAATCATTTTAAAATGAACATATCTTTAGAATTTCCGTAAGTCTCGTGCGCTGGAGATAAAAATGTTTTTTTTTCCGTACAGTGTTGCCATTGCTCGCTTTGAAATCATTTAGTTTGTTAATCAGAAATTCGTTGAAATGTTACAAAACATAAAATCGATAATAAAGCAAATTTCAAATTCAAAATTAGGGCTTCCAGATGCCCATATTCGCAGTAGGATTACGTCATTCAAAATTCGATGGCTCTAGGTTTTATCACAATGCGAGAAACATGCATACATTTATGCAGATTTTTTATTTTTTAAAATTTAATGCAGAGCGATAACATTTAGTGGCAACAATTTGAAAAGTGAAACGGGCATTCAGAGTGATTCAACGCAAAATCGCAAAACGAAAGTAATAGTCCTTCGGGACTAAATCCTTTTGGATTAAAAAGTTTTTCGCAGACTATTCAGCATTTCTCATTCAAATTAATTCAGTTATCACTTCGCGACAAAGCAAAAATACATAAAAACTATCTATATTAAAGATTACGAAGTAAATCTTAAAGACTTAATTCCTCAAATAAATTCCAGAATGGATTTTCAAATGTAAACAAATACAGCCGCTTATGGCCAAAATAATTAGGCTTTGCTGCACTTAAACAACTTTTAAATTGTTGGTAATTCTGCAATTATAACATGGCATAAAAAACCTTAACCAGAAGAAAAGAATAACATAATTTAATCATTTTTAAAGCAAAAAATGCGCAGTTTACACTGGTGTGCAAAATTTAAGCAACAATGTAAAAATTTAGCAGAAAAAGAGGTCTGGAGATCAGTACAATGAACACGTAAGTCAGTAGAAACGTCATGCGTATCCAAATATCAGGAACGAAACGTCAGAGGCCACGTGAGTGTACACAAAACGCGTGATGTCGGCGCGCGCAGCTCAACAGTAGAATAAAAGGACGGACGGAGGCGCAATTCAACATATTCACTGCAATGACAGTGAGTCAATTCGTGAAATATGGCTAGAAGAGATCACCTGGACGACTTCACACGTGGAAGAATGATCGGAAAGCTGGAGGAGGGGGGTACTGTCACCAGTGTAGCTTCAGAGTTCCGAATCAACAAAAGTGTCGTTTCGCGCGCTTGGAAAGCACTCCAAACCACAGATACAGCTATTAGAAAGGTTGGTGGTGGCCGCCCGAGGACGACATCTGCAGGGGATGACCGATATATCGTCCTGCAGGCGAAAAGAGGCCGACAGCAGTCAGCAAGCGTCATTGCTCAGCAACTCTGTTCAGCAATGGGGCGAAAGGTGTCGCGGTTTACTGTGGACAGAAGCCTTCACAAAGGGGGCCTATTCGCCCGCCGTCCTGAACGCTGCCTCCCGTTGAAAGTTGGCCACCGTTTACAGTGGTGCAGAGAGCACAAAAACTGGACAACTGATCAATGGAGTCGTGTCCTCTTTACGGATGAGAGTCGGTTCAGTACCAGAAGCGGTTCTCAACGCGTTTTGATTTGGAGAGAGGTTGGGACTCGGTTTTATCTCAGTAACATCAAGGAAAGACACCGTAACGGTGGTCCTGGAGTTCTTGTCTGGGGAGGTATTATGCTGAACGGGCGAACTGAGCTCCACATTTTCGACGGAGGATCTGTAACCGGGGATTGCTATTGTGAGGAGGTACTTCTTCCCCATGCTCGTCTGTTCCGAGGTGCCATTAGCCCAAAATATTTAAAATGGCTTAATTTTTATGGATGACAATACACGGCCACATCGGACTCTTGCTGTTGAAGAGCTACTGGAAAGTGAAGATATCACTCGAATGGATTGGCCAGCGTACTCCCCAGATTTAAATCCCATCGAACATGAGTGGGATGCTTTGGGAAGACGCACTGCAGCACGCTTACATAATCTGAAGAACACCCAACAACTGAAACAGATGCTGATTGAGGAATGGGCACTCCTATCGCAAGAAATGTTGCACCAGCTGGTTCTGAGCATGCGAAGATGGTGCGAAGCAACCATTGCAGTGAGGGGACGGCATATCCCATATTAAGGAACATCTGCTTGTTGTTCTTCCTCTTGGATAGACAATCAAGAGTCACGATACTATGCGTTCAATAAAGCTTGTTTTTGTTTGATTCCATACCGTATGCATTGCATTCCTTTATCAGCTCCGATGCTTTCGTCATCCTTTACATACATAATACTCACCTTCATTTCTGCATTTCATGTCTCTCAGTTGATTTTTCGTGGAGTCATGGCAAAAAACCCTGCTGTTGCTTAAGTTTTGCATACCAGTGTACAAACATGTTAGAAAGAATAAAGAAACTGAGCCGAGTAACAAAGTGGATATATATATATATATACATTATGTATATATATATATATATCTTTTATATATAGATATATATACTACATCTATATATATATATATACTTTTGGTGTGGCCGATTGCCAGAGCCGTGCCAAGATATTTTTTCACCTGAGACAAAAAGGTAAATGCGCGCGAATATACATGTATTAAACCAAAGTAACTGCATTAAATGAAAATATCATAATTCTTAAAGTATTTTTTAATCGTAGCTTCTTCATAAATTCAGAAAAATAATATAACCAATTATTTATAACTTTCAAATGAAAATGTTAAAAAGAGTCCTTTTTTGATAAATAAGAAATAACACTGCATCAGTTTTCAGGTTTTCTTGCAATTCTTCCTATAGCTTTATTAATTTAAGTTTACGAAGCTTATTTCCTCCAATAATAACCGACAAATTTAAAAACATAATTAAAGCAATTTTCGAATTCGCATAGCCAATTTGACGCCCTTTCTAGTGATTCACCTGAGGCAAGTGCCTCATCCTTGTCCTGGCTCTGCCGATTGCAACCAAAATAGGAAGTGCACATCTACATGTTATAGCAATCCTATATACAAAATTTCAACGTTCTGAGGCTACTCGTTTTTGAGTTATACGAGATACATACATACGTACGCAGAGACGCCACGAAAAAATCTCTTCAGAATCCATTTTAAATTAGAATTATATTTTTTTTGGGGGGGAAGAGTCCTTTATTCTGTCCTTAGTACGGATGTCACTCAAAAACATTCTTAAATTGCATTTGATAGCGGTCAAAATGGATATTTTCGTTGAAATATGGTATGCGAAACTTTTCGCGATTACAATACTTCATTTGTACTTCGTACAAGGAAGTAAAAACTATCTTTTTTATAATTTATCCTTGTCATTTTTAAATATTTTTGCCATTTGTATTTATTAAGATATTTGAAATTTAGGGCTGTGAATGATCGTTAAATATTGTTAATTTAGGCATATCATTAAATTTTTTTATATCATGTGTGCTTATTAAAAAGTTACAATTTTTCTTTATTTCCTTCAGTGTACTCTCCAACGCTTATTTATAAACTACTCACATGTTTTCCAATCTGGATTTGAAGAATTATTAGCAAGCGAAAAAATCGCAGTTAGTGAAACGACTGTATTTACTAGCGATCAGGGACTCTAGCAGTTTGAAGTGTAATGCCTTTTGAACTTTGTATTACTCTAGCGACATTTGAACGCCTGATGGAGACAATTTTGAAAGGACTGTCATATGAAGCTTGGCCTTGTATATCTTGACGACATTATAATAGTTGGATGCACTTTTGAGGAATATTCTGGAAACAAACTCTGAGAAGCGAGTTTAAAACCGTCCTTCGAAATGTCAATTTTTCTGATAAGTTAATTATCTAATATTATTTCTGCCGTTGGCGTAGGTATGGATCCTGAGAAAATCAAAGCTGTTTGTGACTGGTGTTGTTATCACAGCGTTTATCAGTTAAACTTTAATGTACTTGCTATCGAAAATTTGTTAAAGCCTTTTTTAAGATAGCAAGGCAAGGCCTTTACATAGCCTAACATAAGCAAAAATTTTCATGGACTGATGACTTGGGGGGGGGGGAATTAAAGCCCTGAAGGATGCTTGGACTTCTGAATTAGCTTAAGATTTCATTATTTTCAATACAAATGCTCGCAATAAAGGGATTGGAGATACTCTTCCACAAGAAACTGACAACCAGGAATATGTTACTGCTTGTTTTAGGAAAAGCCTCACAAAGGTAGGAAAAAATTACTGTGTCACCAGAAAATTTAACTCAACTACACAGTAAATGAGAGCTTAAGAAGTAGTAGCGCCCCTGCATTGGACGGCATTCGGGACACATATATTAAAATTCTACATATGAAATATCATTCTTTCTGATTCTATACAATAAATGCTTAGAGTTAGTGCCTTTCCCAGAACTGGAAATTAGACAAGTTAGTTACAAATAGGTTAGATCATGTTTTAAAAAAAAATAATAATAATAAGTGTGGTTTTGTGAAAGGTAGAACAGAAGACGAGACTCTCTATAAAACTGTAACCTTAACTTGAGGCAAGAAACAAATTAATTGGGTGGTCCTTGTGTTGCTTGAGTAGGGTTTTCTTTGTTTCTGTACTATGGTCACTTTTGCTCTCTGCTTAAAAAACTGCAAAGATTTCTTAAAACTTACATGACCTCTTGCATAGTTATTTTAATGACAGAATACTTAAAATACTTAGCAAAAACGGGCAAAGAAAATTGTTAAACTTAAGTCAGAAAAGGATGCCTGCTGTAGCATCCCTTTGTTCTACATCCTCATTGCGAATAAATAAGTTGGAAAAATTAAAATAATATAATGGCCAAAATAACAATAATATATGCCAAATATGGAAATTATTTTTATGCTGATGATAATATTGCTATCAGTTTATGATTCCTCAGGATTGATTTTACTTTTAACAAGGTTGAAATTATCATGAATTATTTGTAAAAATTAATTTTGAGAAAGCTTCTTCTGTCTTGTTTTTCCCTCGAAGTGGCCACTCTAGTTCAAATTTAATAATCATAAAATTAAAGTTGTTAACTATTTAGGAGTAATTCTGAACAAGAAATTGAACTTTATACAGCATTTCAAATTTATACACTGAAGAATGGAAAGAATTTTGCAATACTATAAAGGAACTTTTACAAGAGATATACTTTCACCCTAAGTTTTCAGTAATACTTTTCAATCATAGTGTCATCCCAATATCACATATAGAATTGGAGCATGGAGCTACAGGGCAGATGAGCCAATAAGACTTAGACAGATTGCAGAGAAACGGGATGCTCATAATCACCAAAGCCTTGCAGACTGTTTTAACTGAAGTGGTGCAGATGCCTAAATAATGATATGTAATAACTGAATTGCACTGTCAAATGTATAAGACATTGACTTTATAAATTTGTCAAAGACATCTTGTTTTTATTATTCATGATGTAAAAATTGTAGATGAATTTTGTAAACAGCACTATTTAAACCTGTAAACTGTTCCCATTAAACTAATAACGATTTTTCAACTTCAAATTCATTAATTATTTTATAAGTTTTAAATAAAAGCTTATTTTATTAAAAACTTCTTAAAATTTAAATTATACCTGCATAAATGATTAGTGTTTATTTGTGCACAAGTGATTTATTTCAAACAAAGGATAAATGAAATAATCATTTTGTTTTCCTTCAGATTCTAAAATTAAATAGAAAAACGGCCAATAGACTAATTTCAATGCTATATACAATTGTGAAGCAGAATAAACAAAACACATTATTTAAACACTAATAAGAAATCTGTTTATTTTCTTGAGCAAAGAAAAAAATAACACATGCATATAGGAAAAATGATAAAAACTAACGATAAATGACAAAACAAACACAGGATCAATGGTCCATTGTGATGTAAATGACAAGACTCCAGAATTAGTAAAAATATGTCCTGCTCTTGAAGGGAAACTCGACAACAGCTTTTAGGTCCCACTGCAACTAAGGTTTTAAATTTGTTTGCTAAATTCAAGAGGAGGTAACATCAGCTGCTAGATGCTGCAGCCGCATAAAAATTACATAATATAATTCAAACTCATCAAGATAAAAATTTATTATACAGACAAACACAAGAGAATAAATATCCGAAATTAATAAATAATATTTAGGAGATTTCTGACTAATGGTAAAAAACTTCTTTTAAATACAATTAGATATATTACAAAACACGCATTATTTAGGTTATAAAAGTATGAGCTAAAAAAATATATATGTTCTTATAAGTAATTTAACATTGATGCATATATACATATAATATATGCAATAGAATGTTCATATGAAATATGAACTACACAATATGAATATTAATATGTACTTACATATCATCTCCACACTACACAAATATTCCTTTGAGTAAGGGCATATCCCTGATATTAATGCAAGTTAGCATATGGAAAGTACTTTCCCCCCATCATCATTTTAAAAGGGCTGTCAACTCATAATGCATATTATCCAAAAAAAAAAATATAAAAAAAAAAAAAAAAAAAAAAAAAAAAAAGAATTTACAAAATGCAAGCTAAACATTGAAGACTTTGGATTAGTGATGCAAAATTTTAATATATAGATTACTGAAGTTTCTCATTTACACAGTATTCAACACTCTCATATTCCATTATAATATAATCTTATAAGGATTCAAATTTCAATGAAATATCACTGTAAAGAATTTAACATTAATCACAGATTAAAATATAATTGGCAACATATCAGTATCTTTTAATGATTTACAGAGGCTACTATTTTTATCTTCCTTCTTAGAAGCATCACACCGGTACTGTGGAAACAAGAGAATTTGGAAATAAAGAACCTGAAAACTTTAGACATTTCTTTACTCAGAGTCAAATATGAAACTTCTAAATTACCAGATTAATATGCAGACAGTTATATCACAACAAAAAGGCAAATAAAAATGTGATTCAGAGTATGTCATACAATCTAGATGATAAATTTGGGTTGGATGATTATCTTTCACCAAACCAGTCTGAGTGATAAATATTTTTTTAAAAAAAAAAAAAAAAAGAAAGAAAGAAAAGAAAAATTTGATGTTGACTATTCTATTAAAACATATGGAAGGAACATCTTAATTTTTTCACAATATTAATGCTGACTTTAGGTATGATCGATGAATTAAATTGATCTTAACTGTAACAGTCACATTCCAAATATATTAAAAGAATATAAAACTAAGAAATTTCAACTTTAGGAAAGCTGTTAAATTCTTGCAAAATTAAAAGAAAGGGATCTTAATCAGCATACAGTGGCTAGAAAAGGCATTACAAATTAGATTAATAAAACAGCAAATGATTTTGCAACAAATATTGCACGGTTTTTTGCTAAATGCATTCCCACGTTATATATTTTGGCTACCAATACACAAAATATGCATCTAATATATTATGTTACACATGATCAGTACACTTTTCAAATGCAGGTACAGGTAGAAATGGGTGGGAAAGTAGATTTTCACTATTGGTCATACAGATATAAACCTGATGCACTAACTGTGCAGTTCAGCACCAATTTTGAAAGAAAACATCTAGTGGGGTGGTCTGAGGACTCCTCTTGCATTACCATCATCCTTTTCGGAGGACTTTTGGCTCACTATGTATTTTGAGTGCCTCCTTACTGCACAGACACTATATGCTTACAAACAGCCATGCCTTCTCTGGGATTCTGCAGCTATGTACATGTATGGTGGTCCCAGATGCTCCTTTTTGTTTGAACTCGTAACTACCTGTTAGCACAAATTAGAAGAGTGGTGCTACAAGGCTCCTATCACCTTAGGATGGATGTCTTATTCATAGCAGTGAAGAGTCTTTGAGTTCATGTGGGCCTGGTTGTAAGCTTTATGCACATCAGATTTGGTGATGTGTTTGTTATACTGGTGGGTTGCAGCTATAGTGTGTGGGCATATCTGATTAAGCCACTGTTGCAGTGTGGAGCATACAGCATTATACATCATTTGCTCCCAAAAAATTCAAGATGCACATTCTTATTGTATTCAAGGTCATCAATGTTACAGTCCTGGGGACTAGCTTATGCCCCTTGGTGTTTCCTGCTTGCCATTGTCACCGCACATATAGGAAGTGCTGAATGCTCTTTAAGGTGATAAATAACCTTCAGGGTCAAATGTAGGGCTGTTTTGTAGCATTCACACATCTTAATGCTGTTGCAGAAGTGCAATCGTTTTGGAGAACTGAACTTTTTTTTTGGTGCAAGTGTGTTGAATGGCTCTCAGGACAGACATGCATATCCAGTACAAATTCTCTTCATGGTAATATCTATTACAAAATTGTTTAGTTTCATTATACATGTATAAAGATAAACAAAGACTTCTCTGTATGTATCAAATGACACAGAATGTTGCATAAAAAGTGAGACAACATTACAGGTTGCAGTTTGGAGTTCAGAAGAAAATACTACTGTCAGAATGATTTTCGTACATTTATTTAGATTAAAAACCCATAATGCCACTTTTGGCCAGATGAACAGTGGGACACTAATCCCGTCCAGGATCTACAGCATCCTACATGATATATCGCATAGTAAGTGAGAGTAACTACTGACAGTTAACATCAATGAGAGTTGTACTGCATTGTTGGCTGGCGTATTAACAGATACTGGAAGTCTTTTGAATGTAGTTAATACAATATAATTTTTTATGGGATTCAAGGGTTGCTTATATATATGATTTCATATGGTCATATAAAATGAGTTTTATAGGCTTTAAGCCTGACAATCAACAGACAGAGAGCACATCAATGAGAATAAATCATGTGTTCCTTCATGGCCAATATGACATTATAAGATTTTGAATTGCGTTGCTCTTGAATGAAGTGGTATACCAAATCACTGCATGACATTTTTCTCGGATATCTGTATAACAGGAATTGATGTGATCAGAAAAATATGCAGTATTCTTACTCAGCACTAACAGCAGCAGCTTAAAAATTATTTTAAAACTAAACGTCCAAATGTGGTAAAAATGGACAAAAAATTTTAACCCTCCTTTTTTTTTCTGCAGTGTGTGTCTATAGATATAGTATTTTTTAGAAATTACTTATTACAGTATTTAGCTTGTAAAAGATACAAACACCAAGAAATAATGGTGCTTATCTAAGAAAACTGGCTTCCAGACTACTTATGATATGAATTCTGAAGAAGTACTATTCTATAAAATATTAATTCCACTTTTCTAACATACTTGTTCTGATGGAAATTATTTGATCACATTAATTATATTACCTTCTTCACATGCTATTTTTTTTAACATATAGAAATACACTCCATACATTAAAGAAACAAAATAATAATAATAACAGTGAGAAAGACACAGATAAAAATATACATTATGAGTAGACAACCCTGTTAGTAATTTACAGATCAATTACATAGCATTATTTGAAAAAAAAAATGTGATAACAGCAAATACACTTGTTTATAATGGGCAGTAAAACTAACTTTCTGGTTATTAAAAGGATTTAAAAATTCATTTAAGAATAAAAGTTGATTAAGAAATATGGCAGTATAATGATTAATTAAAAATAGTTCTGATTGTAAAAGAACTTTACATCTTGAGATATTACACTGAAAAGTAATGTGAAAAAATACATAAATGTGAAAAATCACATTATGATAATAATGAGGTTATGGCTTGTGAACATGGTATCTTTGGTAATATGGCAGTTTTAAGCACAGGCAGTGATAAAACCACATCACTGAATCTGGCAGTTTACTCATAGATATACACATATAAACAATGTATACAAATTTTATACATGACTTTCACAGCAATTTTAAAAGAAAAGCTACTTGGCATGCTAATGCATATATGAATTTTTCATGTACACTGATACACAAAATGCTCTGCATTTTTACTTTTTTTTAAATATTTTCAGATATTCTGAATTACATTCAACTGCTCAAAACAATATTTTAATGCAACTATTCATTATTTATGCAATATCTGCAATACATAAAGTAAAATACAACTTATCAAAAAATATATTCACATAAATTCTTGCATAGCTAAAATTCATTAAATATATTTGTGTATTAACAATACATTACATAAAATAACACAAAATCAAACAGCAGTTCTTTTGTGAAGTGAATGCATTTTCTACAGAATGTGCAGATTTTACATTAAATACCAACCCTTAAAATATATTCCCATACATAATACAATTTTAAGAACATAAATAATTAGATTTGGCATTTTTGTATTTCCTGTTTTGATGCAGACAGGCACACTAAAATCTGAAAGTAAAGAAAATTATTTCTGCATCACACTGGAAAATGTTAACATATAAATTGAAATTAGGTCAGACTTCATCTAAAAAATTATGAAATTGATCTTACAAAGTAAAAAACAGAGACTATCTTAATACCAACTGTAGATACCTTTAGGAGGATGAGATTTTTGTATGTGATGTAC